>CM045569.1:17632435-17899695 GCA_024721245.1 Mitragyna speciosa
AGCATACAATGGACAGCCAAGGTATCTCACAGGAAAGCTTTTTGAAGAGAAACCTGTCACTTGCCTCACCACATTTTGCCGAGCCATTGACATCTTAGGATGAAACAAAGCACAACTCTTGCTAGCATTTATTTCTTGACCAGAAACACACTCATACTCCTCCAAAGTCTTCATAATTAATTCTTACAATCTTGAAGCTGCATTAGAAAGATGATAATATCGTCTGCATATGCCAAGTGAGTTATACTTGGGCAACCTCTTGGAACTTTAAAGCTTGCAAAAGAAGCTTGAGAAGTAAGAGAGTTTAACCTATGAAAAGTACCTCTGCAGCAATAATAAATAGAGAAGGAGAAATTGGATCTTCTTGTCTCAACCCTCATGATGAAGGAAAGAAACCAACTAGAGCTACATTCACAATCACTGAGAACCACTGATTTGAAATTAATCTCCAGATCATATCTATGAATCTCTCCCCAAACCCAATAGACCGCAAGACTTTAGTTAAAAACAACCATGAGACACGGTCATAAGCTTTTTCCATATCCAATTTTAATGGCAACATTCCCTTCTCTATTCTTCTTGCCTATCCTTGAAATCGTTTCTTGGGCTAGAAGAAACTTATCTAAGATCACCCTACCCTTCACAAAGACACTTTGATTTAAGGAAATAATCTTAGGCAGTAACACATTCAATCTATTGCAAGCAATCGAGAAAAGATCTTGTTTAGGAAGTTACATAAAATGATGGGTCTATACTGTGAGAAATCTTGTGGGTGAGCCACCTTAGGGATCAAAACTATTGATGTAGAAGTAACTTTTCTTGGAAGTGTTGCCCCACAAAAGAAACTCTTTATCGTTGCCTAATCTAAAAATTAAGAAACAACTTGTATATACAAAGAGAGAACCGCCTGAGAAAGCCTCAAAAGATGCCTAATCTGTCTCAAAACAAGGCAAAGGACCTAGCTCCCAGTAGACTGAGATAGAATAAGTTGAACCAATGATAATGAATCTACTTCCACCCCGACACTCAACAGTTCCCGTTCCACACAACATTGCAAACCGTTGAGAAGTGACAAAGCTTCCGCCTGGAGCACGCCCACCTCACCAAACTCCTTATCAAAAGCAAAAATGACCTTCCCACTATGATCTCTAAGAACCCCACCTCTAAACGCCTTTAAGTTTTTTACACTCAGCATCTGTATTAAGCTTAATACCTCCCAGATTGTGTTTTAACCAATGAACAACTAGCAGTCTCTGGGCAGGGACACGCTTCAACGTAAAAGACATTGCCTAATACAACTGTTTCACACTCTCCAATTGAACCTTACCAAGAGTACGGGATGCCGCCAATTGAGCCAAAAATTGTTCCACATGAAATATCACCTCACGAGCCTCAAAACATTTTCCCTGAAATTTTGCCTCATTTCTATCCTAACCACAGAAACCAAACAACAATAGATGGAAATACAAAAAAAAAAATGTGATTATACGTACCAGAAGAAGAAGCTAAAAACCAGGCCAAAAAAAGGGATGTAATACAAGAAAAATGACACCATTCTAATCCCGACGCCCTAAAAAATGGATCCACTACTTCATTCGCGACCCTTCCATGAATAAATAAATGAACAAGGAACTCACTTTCCTCCAAACAACATACACAATCGCGAAACAATACAATAGCCCCTTTTTCTCAAAATGTTCTCCAATGGGATCAAATTATTAACTTACCTCCATCTAGAAAAAGGAAATTTTTAGAGGAGTTAAAGAACACCAAATACCCAGCAAAACCAGTGATTCCACCTTCCTCCTTCTAATGACCTCCCATCTAGATTGAACTGAAAAAATTCCCATCTACTGCTGGAGCCCATATAACATTAAATCCTTTTCAGAGGGAAGAAATTGAATTTTGACTATCACCTCCACAACGTCTCTAGGAAGCTAGCAATGAGTCTTAGCTATATCTCATAAATCTCCTACAAAAAACTCAGCTACTAAAAAATGGGATTATGAGATAGAGAGCTTACTTCAGATGGAGGAACCTCTAGTGTCCAATGATCATGCCAAAAATCTACAAATCTTTCACCAATAGACCACCGTATGCTGACTTCAACAGCCTTTCTAACCTCTATAAGTCTTCTCCAAGTTGCTGAACCCTCAATCTGTGAGCATGCTGTAGACACCAAATTTTGACACACCACTTATTTTCAAACATTAGGGGGCATGTTTGCATTTTTTGGGCCAAAGTTTAATTTTTCAATAATCTAGGGGGCACAATAGTAATTTTTCTCTGTAAATATTTTTTCCATTGAGCATTGGGGGTTTTAAATTCATATTTTACTTTCATGTGAAATTGTTAATTTTTTATGATTTTTCTGAATTTAATTGGTATTCTTTTATATTTTTACCAGCAGCAGGGGCAAAATTGTAATTTAGTCTCACGAACACTATTTTAGCTCATTTTAGGTTCCAAATTCATTTTTCTAATTCTTTAAGCATGTTTCTAAATTTGCTTGATTTTTTTAGACGATTGCTATTTTTTTCTGTAAATACTGCGTTCAAGGGCAAAATCATTATTTTACAAATGAAATTCATTTTTCATCAATTTTTTATTCATAAATGCATTTTCTAGTGTTTTAAGCTTATTTTTAATTTTTGGTAATTTTTCAAAGTCAATAGCTATTTTTCTGCGAATTTTCATTGTCTAAGGGCAAAATCATCATTTTACAATTTAAATTCATTTTTTGTCAAATTTTGAGTCATAAAGGAATTTTCTAGTATTTTAAGCTTATTTTTAATTTTTGGTAATTTTTTTTAGGCTAATAGCCATTTTTTGTGTATTTTCGTTGTCTAGGGGCAAAATCGTCATTTCACACCCCGAGCGCGTTTTTATCAGCTTTAAGGCTCCAGCTTTTATTTTTGAAATCTACTTTGAATTCTTTTTGAAAATTTTAGAGATTGCTGTCATTTCTTTATATTAATTTTTAATTTTTGGGAGTTAAAAAATATTTTTTTAAATAAAATTAGTATTTTTATTACCGGTGGTGTTTTTGTTATTTTATAGGCATTCTTGGTGACCAAGACAAGTGGCCTATAAATGCCCCTTTAATTAGAAAAAAAACTAAGGAGAAAAAATTAGAAACCCTAAAAACACATCCTTATCTAAATTATAAAATATTAAACACACACAATTCACACCAAAAAACACACACTCTTCATTTTTCACTCTTGTTACTGTTCATCATTTTTTCTCAAGACGCCAGCTACTGTTCATTGTCTTCTACAAATGCATCACTATTCATCAAGCTTAAAAGGTAACATCTTAGCTTGTTTTATCCTCTTTCTTCTGGATTCATTTCATTTTTTTTTACTATGAAAATCTTATTGAATATAATGGGTAAAAACCCAATTTATGTTGTTTGAATATTCTGGTTAAATTTTAGATTTTTTTATGGATTTGGATTGCTGTTTTTCTGGGTTTTCTGGGTTAGATTCTCTCTCTCACCGTCTCTCTCTCTCACTTCCCACATACAATCACCACCAGAACCACCTCTTTCTCACCGCCTCTCTCCCTCTCCTTCCTCCTTCTTCCACCACTAGAACAACCCACAAGAACTTCCTCCACCACCAATAGACGACTCAATCTCATCACCACAGCCAACAAGCTACCTAAGACCTTCTTCTACTACCACCAAAAACTCACAGAATCAACCCAGCTCTAGATGGAAAACATCATGCCCCATTGATCAAATCCCAGTCATTGTCCAATGCCCAATCCCTCTCAACCAAAACTATCAAAATCCCATCGGAAACATTACAGTTCAGCCATCAATCAAAGTCCAAAAATCGACAGTTTAATAGTTATATGACCACAAATAGACATAAAATCCCCACGGGGACACCATCCTGTACCAATAAGAATTCTCAACAGTCCCACCTCCGGTCAACCACCGAATCCTAAACCCAAGCCACAAAACCACCATTGACAAACCTGCAAAAGAAAACAGTGACAAAGCCCAAACCAATAACCCAATTACAACCCCAGTTCCTCCTCCTCAACCACCCTCCCATGACACCAGAATTTCTAGGCCGCAACCATCTCCAAAGACCCTCGCAACCTCCGATTCACTACCTCCCCTGTATTTGCTTCCCAAACTCCACAGCCCACCAATAGCCTCCCAATCGACTTAGACCAGTCTCACTTCCACCTTCATAGTCCCAAATCACCAATAGTGCCACCACTCCCCTGTCACCTAGCTCCACCATTCACCCCAAAACCCCACCACTAGTCATCAATTCCTCCAACAACATTTCCCCAGCCATCTCTGTCTTTAATCTGCTAGACCAATCCATACCCGAAGCCCCAAACTCTCACCACCAGCTATCAATTAGTCACAACTGGCTTCACCCCCTACCTGCAAGAAAACCAGCAAGACAATCATGACACATCCCAAAGCATCAGCAAAATTCCCCATCAAATGCTGCCCATAATTGCAGACTTCACCCCATCAGCCCCTGTCACTAGAGCCATATAATCACCTGTCTGGACACAACACCTACTCCATCTCCCATTCTTCGATGCCTCCCCTATTTCGAGGGAACAAAAAAAAAAGAAGAAACTAGGAGAGTGAGAACCGAGAGTGTGACACCCTAGAAATTCATACGAAACTATTTTACTCATGTATGTCCACTAGTAGCATAAAATAATAATGATACTAGTAGAAAAAAAAAAGAAAGAGAAAACCCTAAAATGTACTTAAAAGAATAATTCTTTCATTTGAAATCTAGTAATTAACCCTTGATTTAGTAGTTGGAGGATTTCTTAAGTTAATTAGGTTAAGTAACTAAGTTTCTTTCCTTATTGAGTAGAACACCTAAGAATTAAACTTGGATTAAATTCATTAGATCATTAGTATAGCATAGTGTTTCATTTTAACTAGCTTATTCTATTATTTTCTAGTTTTGATTACTTAAACTTCAGCTCAATTTTTCTCAAAAAATTTCACTTATTCACTTGCTTTATTTTCTTTTTCTTGGCTAAATTTTCTTCTCTCTTTTTCTTTTCTTCCTTGGCCGAATTTCTCTCTTCTTTTCTCTCCCTCATGGCCGGATTTCCCTCTCTTTATTTTCTTCTCTTTTTGCTTTAATATTTATGTCATAATATTACTAACTACTAGGTGAAAAGAGATATTTTTGTGTCACCAATTAAATTAAACCAAGTTTACAACTAATGCCTAAAAAGCCTAAACCCTAACTTGCTTCTTGTAATATTTTTATTGGTTATTCTTTCTCCCATCTTTTTCATTATTTCTTTTCTATTTTCCTAGCTTATTTCTTTCTCTTTTCATTCTCTCTTGGCCGGCCATAGCTCTCTCTCTTTTCTCTCATTTTTGCTCTCAACTTCTTGAAGTTTTCTCTTCAAATTTCAAGCAATTTCACCATTAAAGTGAGCTTCCCTTCCTTCTAAGCAAAGTTCTAGGCTTGTTTAAGGTATGTACTATAAGCTTTAACCATTAATTTCAAGTTTAATTGGTCTTTTGTACTAGTTTAAATATTGAATTCTTATGATTTTTAACTTGAAGATTTATGCTTGAAGTAAAGTATTACTTGTTAGAGATAGTGTTTTCTTGGTTAGATTGAGTAGTATATAGTATTAAATCTTGAAATTTTTAAGTGTTACATGTAGCTTGGAGGTAGAAACTTGAACTTTGAGTGAGATTTTGATTTGAATTGAGTTTGGATTGAACTTAGAACTTGTTGAACTATGGATTTGATGGTTGAAATCTTGAAGGAACTATGGATTTGATGGTTGAAATCTTGAAAGAAAAATATATTGGGAAGGCCGAATTTAAGTGGAAATAATGTCAAAATTTTGTTAGAAATAAAAAGGAAACAAATAGATAGAATTCCTACCCAAGAACATGTCAAATTTAGTGAAATTAGTGTGCTGGAATTTTTACCAAATGACCAAATGTTGAACAAAAACTTTCTTAGAAAATGAAAACCCTAAATTGAAACCCTAAAGTGAAAACCCTAAGATGGAAACCCTAAACCCTAAAACTAAAACCCTAAAAATAAGTGGGGTATTTCTTGAATTTTCTTACTAAATTAATTAGGGTTTAAATCGAGTTTTCATTAGATTATTTTCTTTTAAATTTCAGGACCTGAAAGCGAGACCCGACCTTTTTACGAAATATTCTCGTAGGCATTCCAGGTGAGTGTTTTTATGTGTGCATGATGCATGTAACATGATTGTTTCATTTGTAAATATTATGCTAGGATTGCAAATACTATGTGATAAAATGTGCTACTTGAGGAAAGATGTATACTTTATTGCATCTATTCCACCATGTGCTACTTGTTTCATGATTAAATGTGTTACTTGTGGTTGAGACTTCCGTGACTAACTTCACCGTTACTTCACGGATAGTCAACTTGAACGTGCGTGGGAGGATATAAGGTGCTGGGTGTTTTAGGGCGTGATGTTCATTCCCTTGTGAGTTGTGAATCCTCTAAGAGGCCAACTCCGGATTGAACTTTCTTGCGTGTTGGCCCTCTAAGGTCAAGATTTCTCCCTGGATGTGGTAGCCTGTACGGAGGTTATAAGGTGTATGGTGGTTAGGGTTCTTGCTTGATATTACCGATATAACCCTTGGCAAGGACCTGAGCTATTATCTCGGTCCCAGCGCCCTGGGTACATAATTGGTACTTGTTTCTCCTGCGGTCGAGCTTGCTCCCGTAGTTGAGCCCTATATCCGCCATTGACTACTTGTTTATTTATTTGTTCATGTGCTGATTAAATATCTTGTTAAGTTATTTTATTTTATTTTCCTGAAATAATGGATTCTTGGCATGCCTGCATGTCCTGGGCACTCACTGGGCTATTATAGCTCATTCCTTTATTTGTTTTCCTTTACCCAGGTATTTCTCACTCTTAAAGCTGGGCATGGCGAGTTTAATCATAGTAGACTTTTGTTTTTGTATTTTGGACAACCGAGCTGTTTGGTTATCATTGTAAATGATATGTATATTTTGGGCATGTATACTTTTAGTACATGGCTTGTAAACTTTTAGTGACTTTTGTATCTTAAGTTGAACCATGTGAATGTATTCTATTTTGGGTTAACTGTACGTGAATGTTCCGAGTGCTGTGCTTGAGTGAGCCCTGGCGAGAGCTTAGGCAGGTAGTCCGCTAAACCCTTTGGTGCGCCTCTGGGTAAGGTGGGGCTGTCACAGAGAGTCACTGGAGAGAGCTAAGGAATAGAATAGAGGGAGAGTGAAACGGAGAGAAAAGAAAAGCAGAAAAGGAGAGGGAGAGACCAGTAAAGAAGGGAGAGAATAGCGAGAGAAGAGAAAAAGAGAGCAAAAGAGAGAAATCGGAGAGAGGGCAGGAGAAAAAGAGAAGAAAAGAAGAGTGAGGGAGAGGGAAGAAATAGCAATTGAAAGAGAGCAGGGAAAAGAAATAGAAGAACAAAGGGATTTCAAAGAGAAAAGAGGGCCGAAACAGAGAGAGAAATCAGAGACACAGATGGAAGAAAAATTGGGATTTCGGAGGAGATAAGAAGGAGAAAGGGGAAGAAGAAAATGAAGAAGACGACTGGGGTGGGATTTAGTTTTAGGTTTTTATTTTATTTTTGATCTCATTTTTCCTTTTCTTTTCTTTTCTCTTTACTAATTTGTGTGTTAACCTGGTTTTTTTTTTATTCATTTAAGTTTAATTGTTAATTTAGTTATTCAATTGAGTTTAGACATTTTTTCTTTTCTTTCCATTTTTCTGTTTTTCTAACTTTAAAAATAAAAATAATAATTATATTTAGGTCCTTGTTTTCTTGGATTAATGTTATGATGCTCCCCGAACGTGTTAGTTTTACAGCAATGAAGTCTTCATTAATTACAGATCGACCTCTTTATGTTTAATTTCATTTAATTGAATTTGAATTAATTGCAACTTGGCCTTTTAACTTGAATGACTTACTACTTTGTCCCCCCATTTCAATTTTAATTTGCATCTTTGCCCCCTTAGATTTGTTTTAACTTTCAATTTTACCTCTTAAGTTTTATGGAGCTTTATTTTAGTCCCCATGGTTGCTAAACTTTACATTTTACCCTCATATTTTTTTAGTGCCTCGTATTTACTCTTTACATTGAGATACCTTGACTTGTGTGTTCGTTTTTTAAGCTTTGGTACTGGGTCTCCAAAGAGGTATCCCGACTTCTTGTTATGTTCCTCTTTATGTGCTCCAATATGCTCCAATGTGATTTTATACACTATTTTTATTATTATTTGTTTATTTCTTATTTTACATACTTTTCACGTATTTACGTATTTAATTTATTTAATTTCAAGTTTTTATTATTATTTTGAAAAAATATAATATTTTGTATTTAGCTAATCAATGTAATAGTTAGATTATTTTTCTCATATTTTAGCAAAAATTGTGTAAATAGATAGAAAGTGTAATAGATAGGGCATTTTTAATTTTTACTTTTTTTTTTAAATTGTAAATTAAGCCCCCGATGTAATAGTGAGGGTTTATTTGCTTTTGCATGCTTACGTGCTTATTTGTTTTACCGCTTTTATTAGGATTTTGCATCTAGATATTATGCTTATGTGTTATCTGCTCCTACTTGACTTTATATGTCTTTATATGTTTAATTTGCTTTTAATTCACGCTTTACTATTTAATTCATGTTTTATGTTATTCCGTCACCACATTAGTCCAACGCTAGTTGTGGCTTATTGTTTCCCCGCTAGTCCAAAACTAGTGGGAATTCCTAGAAAGGGTTAGTCCAACGCTAGACCCTTAGGGCATTTTAGTGATTAGGTGCACTCATGTATATTTTACATCCCACTTCACACATTTTTACTTTTCTTTCCATTTGGCATGATTATTATTATTATTATTATTATTATTATTATTATTATTATTATTATTATTATTATTATGACACATTTTTCAAATGCATGACATCTAGGTTGCATCTCACTTAAAATTTTGGTCATTTTGTGTGATCCGACTAGAAATAGTTACCTACTCACGTGGGAAACGGTGGCATACATGTCGTTTCCCCCCTCCGTGAGTAGAAACATTCAGTCACGAGATATTAGTTCCCCGTACCCGTCATGTTGCATACCCATTTTCTTTCTTCACTTAATATATATCATTATTTTCTTTTCTTTTTGTATCGCATTTTGCATAGACACTCGTGACTCCCTCGAGGTCTCAACTAGGGTTACGCAATTAGTGCGATAATTCGACCAAGTCTCAACGGAACATTTCGACCCTCACGATACCACATTTAGATGATAGGATTTGCATTCAAGTAGATACATCCGAACGTGATAGAACTTAGGGTTAATTTAGAAAATTTTGATTAAACCTCACAACTAGCCTCGGCTAGGTAGAAAGGGTGCCTTAGGCAGTGAGCCTTTGCCTTCCCTTTCTTCAAATAGGACTTCCGAATCTTTTTCTCTCATTTTTTCATAGACCGGAGTCGGAAAAGAGTTTTAAATATTCTTCTTAAAAATTTTACTTTTGTTTTGTTAAACAATTTTTCGAGTGACTTGGTACACCCTAACTCAGTACCAAGTGGCGACTCCATTTTTTAAAATAAAACCCTTTTTCAAAAATTAGTTAGCCAAAATTGTCGTATTTTCTTGTCCCGACCTTATTTTTATTATTTTTCTTAAATAATACTTTTTCAAATATAACTCGATTTTTTCATCACACACACACGGTTTTTCCAAAACTATATTTTTAAAAAGGGTCAATGGACTGGTCCGTCTTTTCAGGATGCGACAGTTAACGACCCCACCGCGTGTCATTTCGGGGCGCGACAGGATTTTGGCGACTCCACTGGGGATCACGAGTGAGTCCGAGCACTAGGCTTAATTACCTTTTCCTTATTTAAACCTTCTATTCCATCGCGTTTGGATGTTAGGATTACATTTTTCTTTTCTAGGGTTTTAGATTTTTCTTTTACATCTCACACACTCCCCGTCTCTCCGTTGCTTATGTGATGTATGTTTTATTTACTTTTGCTTTATCCGACCGCACTTGCATTTGGAGAGGAAATCAATCACCCTTAGAGCCCACAGTTTTATCATTCCCTCCTCTCATAAGGAGCACTCCATATGCAACATTTGATACTTTTTGCCCTTTTTTTTCTTTTTGGTGTCTAGGGGACCACTCGAACCACCTACTGAGACCCTTGGAATTGATGAATTTGTTACTTTTGGGTTCCTAAGTCTGAAGGTTTGAGAGCCTTAAGCCGTATCGCAGGCTTGATCCACTTGGGCATGTGACCGTGGCACAACGTGCACGGAACATTGTCTAGGAGATCATCCAAACTCTTGGCTTGAGTACACAAGTCTAGAGATTTGGGCTTTAAAAATTGATTCACTTGAACATGTGGCCGTGGCCTGACGTGCACGTAGCAGTGTCTAGGAAATCACTTGAACCACCGACCTGGGACCCTTAGAATTGACGGACTTGTTACTTTTTGGATCCCTCAGTCTGAAGGTTTAGGAACTGAAGGCTTAATTGAGTCTAGATGCACTAGTGAGCCCAATCTCATGCATCCATGTAGAATAATCTAGAGTAGAGTCAACCTTACCCTGTCAAGCACATCAAGCATGAGAGGAGGGGATCCACCCCCTTTCTTTTTCCTGTTTTACTGTTTGTTATTTGTTTTACCAATATGTTATGTGTTATTTGTTGAATAAACTAACGCGCTCTTTCTTATTTATTGATCGCATTCACAACCATAGAATAAAGAGTCTTGGCATAGTGCTCTCATAAGAAGCCAACCCTCTTTTGGCACGTTTAAATTTCGTTTTCATAATTAATTTCTTCGAAAAAGATGGAAATCAAATTTTCATAAAATTTTATAAATTGCATTTTTGCTGTAAATAAGGCACTCTAAGGGTCCAATCATTGTAAATTTTGTAAAATCCAGAAAATCTAATTTTTTAACTTGTACCTTTTCGAATAAGATTTGTAGCTTTAGATCTTTTTCAAAATTTTATTCATCCTTGTTATACTTGGCAGTTTTATCTGAACTAAATTTTCTCAGAGTTAATAAATGCACCCAAGTGATCAAATTTTTGAACAGTTTGCATTTATCCTTTTTTCAAAGAATTAATACGTCATTTTTGCCGTATTCCCCGCCCTCCCATCTCACATTGCACAAAAAGTGATTCTAACACATTTCATTCTACTTTAATCAATTGACATTTTGACTTGTATGTTCCTAAATAAAGTCATGATTTTTTATTTTATTTTTCTTTCAATGTTGTGTCCCGTAACCTCCTGGAGACTCGATTTTTTTTCAATCAAATATTTTTGGAGTCAATAATCTCTTTTGTACAGTTTATGGTCCATCTTTCTCGAAAAAGTTTTGCATCATTATTAGATAAAAAATCTTTAAGACATTTCTCAAATTTGGCATGTCGCATATTTTAATTTGTTTTAATAAACTGGCATCATGCATAAACCCTAGAAGGAATGCCATTTCAGGAATCCTATGATAGAAAAGCCGCCCTTGTGTCTTGGGTACTTAATCTTAAAAAGACATGCACGTTTATATTTCAGTACCATCCTGGTGGGTGAGACCCTAGGTAAGGTAGTACGAGCAAAACAGAAGCATTTACTTCTCGATGAATTTGGCGTGTTTTTCACTAAAAAAGGGGAGTCTCACCCTAAAGGATTTCATGCTAGGCCTACCCTTGGCACAATAAGGGCACTCCCTAGGACATGCATCCGAATTGTTTATACATTTACTAACTCCAATCTTTTTCTTTTTCTTTTTCTTTCTCAGAATAAAATATGATAGTGTTATGCAAGATAAACACCTGAATCATGTTCTTTCGATTCCCATCTTTCAAGTACAGTAAATCATAGTTTCTTTTCACCGAAGCCCCACTTACACGCGGTCTCACGCCAAGCTATCACATATAAACATGAGTAACCATCCGGATTCTTCCGAAGTGCTAGCAGGGAATCAGGCGTCTGAACTGACTGAGCTAAGGGCGCAAATGAATGAAATGTTAACCAAGATGAATGACATGACTCACGAGGTATCCTCCCATAGCCAAATCATTGCCCACTTCATAAGCAATATGAACAATAATGATTCCACCTCGAACGTACCACCCACTCGGGAAACGTTACAAACCCAACCCAATGCAAGTGGAAGCACCCCGGGTATGAACAACAATGACTCAGCTGTCCAGATACAAGTCTCATTTCTGAATACCCAAGACACTCAGATTTCACCCCCACCTACTCAAAACTCTCAAGTGTCTGTTCATATTCCATCCAGCCCTAGAAATACCCAGAATGCTCCGAACCAACCTTATTACCCCCAACAAGCAACTCAATTCACCCAAAATACTCAACCACCACCGGCTCTTAACGCAAGTCAGTTTATGCTCGATACTGGGTATCAGGGGGGAGTAGAGATGGAACCTTTTGCTAGGGAAGAGAATCCCTTTATGACTGATAAGACATTGTTGAAGAGACTGGACAGATTTGATAATTTCATCAAAGAAAGTCAGAGATTTGACAGATACGGTGGATTGAATTATGAGAACTTCTACATGTTCCCAAATACTCAATTGCCACCGAAATTTAAAGTGTCAGAGTTTTCTAAGTATAATGGCAGTGGGGACCCTATGGTGCACCTCAAAATGTTCTGCAACAAACTTGGAAGGCCAACTAGAGATGACAAGTTGCCCATGAGATTTTTTGGAGAGAGTTTGGAGAAAGATGCATTGGAGTGGTATTTGAAATTGGACTTCTCAAAGATTCGAAACTGGACTGACCTTTCACGAGCTTTCATCAAGCAGTATGAATTCAATTGTAACCTGGTACCTGACAGATTTGCTTTGGTAGAGCTAAAGAAGAAACCCTCAGAAATCTATGTAGCTTATGGTCAAAGGTGACGAAGTGTTGTTGCTAAGGGGCATCCACCCATCGATGAGAACGAAATGGTTAAACTATTCATTGATGCCCAGGACCCATCCTATTACCAAGCCATTGTGGGTTCAATTGGAAAAACCTTCGCCCAAGTTATTGAACAGGCAGAAGCCATTGAGAGAGGAGTGAAGAAAGGAAAAGTAGTGGATATGGCTGCTATGAAATTACAAGTAGAAAATTTGCAAAACAATAACAATCTGAAGAAAGCAACTGGAAAGAAAGCCGAATCTAAGGAGGGGGAATCAGTTTTTGTGCTAAATTAAGGCCTGAGACCCAAACCCAGGTTCCAAACTAGCACGAACTATCATGCCAATTATCTGAAATACTCTCCACCAGCACATGCTTTTCTTACTTTTCCACCGTGTCCTCAACCAATTTTTCACACCCATGCTCAACTGATGAATACATTGCCATTTCTTCCAAATGCTCGACCCATGTTTCAGAATTTTCATCTTGCACCACCACCATTTCAACCCCGCACAAGGCCACTTCACCCTAACACCTATATTCCGCTTGTCCAACATCAAGCAGCTACTAGTCAAGCCAACCAACCACAAAGGTCAAATAGGGTGTTCACTCCTCTAGGTCGTCCTATAGAGCAAATCTATGAGCAGTTGAAGGCCGCAAACAAAATAGGGACAATACCTCAGGCCATCTACTCTGATGAATTACCTCGTGACTACGATCCCTAGGGTTTCTGTGCTTACCATTCAGGAGGTCAGGGACATTCCACATCTAGTTGTTGGGCATTAAAGCACAAAATTCAAGACATGATTGAAGCTGGAGATATCGTATTGAGGAGGGGTAGGGAGCAAGCTCCGAATGTCAACAACAATCCTTTGCCTCAACATGAGCCTACTGTTGAAATGATAGCACTGGATGAGAAATTCATAGTGAGAGAAACATTCCGATATCGCTAGTTTTGAGGTCATCAAAGAATGAGCACTGAAAATTGGACAACTGATCACTCTCTTGTGCTGAGGAAGTGACTGTGAATTTAGGATTGTCTTAAAATTCATTTCCAGACAGAGCACTGGAATGGATTTCTTTTTTCAAATGGTTTTGGTGTCGGGTTCATATCATGTTTTGCTTTCATTTAAAAATAATCGTGAGTCTTTATTTACTTTTAAGGAAACTATTTTTTTGACTTAGAATGCGATTTACTGCTTTCCCAAAGGCCGATGCCAGTTCTGTGTTTGTTTAAGTATGAGTTTGAATTCAATTAAATGAAAGTTTTCTTTTTGTATATTTAGTCAGTTGTTTCAAGTTTTTTTTTTTACTCATTTCTTTAAACGGTGAAAATAAATCCATGGTTTTTAGATGTCACCTTGCTTGAAACGGAATGATTGTCACTTCGATATCTCTCTGGATTTCAAGATAATGCAAGTTGTTAATGAGGAGCTAGGGTAACACCGAAAAGGAATTTAAACTTTGTGTTAAGTAATCTGAATGGTACAAAAAGGGAATCCAAACTTAACCTGAAAGAGAAAGAAGCTACAAATATTGGCACCAAAAAATGGATTAAGGAGCTAGGGCAAGAGGCACTTTTATTCCAGAGACCTTGAAAATGTTGAGTAAGCTTTACAACGCATGTTTAGAGGATTCAAGCACGACAAAAAGAACGGACATGCAGAGGATATAACTTCAACCATTTCACAAGGGAAGTTTATTGTTTCACAACCACAATTTCTCATTTACCTGTGGAACGTGTTGTATAAGTTATTTGTAAGATTAAAATAAGGTGATGTCACATGCATGTGAGTTATGGCTTGCAATCTTGATTTTTGTCTAATTCCCCTACTAGTTGAAATTACTTTATGTGCTTTGGCAAATGCTTTCTTCAAGCAATAAAAATGAATATTATGTGGTTTGGAGTTTTGTTCTTATTAAAAGTATATCTTGTAAAGTGGTTGAAATTATGTCTAAATTTTGTATGTTTGATGAAAATTTCTCTTCTTTACTTAATTTCACATGTTAAATGTTGATTATAGTCAATTAGTGCGCTCACGTGATTTGTGTTGTAACATCTATTATGAGGGATTTTTATGTTCAAAGAAAAAAAAAAGAGAAGAAAAAAAAGGAAAAAAGAGAGAAAAGAGAAAAAAAGAAAAGAATAATGTAGCTTTTTGCTACTCCAATGATTCTTATGCTTAGTAACCGGGAGTTTTCATCTACAAATGTTGATTTTCGCGTCAAACGGCATTTGAATTATAAGTAATGCATTGTAAATTTGTGCAAGTAAATTGTTGAGTAATCAGGGATCTTCATCTAACCAATGTCGATTCTTGTGTAAAAAGGTAATTTTACTTCTCAAATACAGTTTTTGCTACTTGCTTAAGAGTTGAGGTGTTGAGTAATTGGAAACCTTCATAACCAATGTCGGTTTTCGCGTCAAAAGTGTAACACCCTAGAAATGCACTTACAAGAGACATTTTTCTTATTTAAGGTTAAGTGTTAATCCTTGATTTATTAGTTGGAAGATTTCTTGAGTTAATTAGGTTAATTAGGTTAATTAGCTAAGATTTTCATTATTAAGCAAGAACACCTAAGTACTAAAGTTAGAATAATTTTACTTGACCATTTAATTTATATTAGTGTTCAAATTTTGATTAGCTCATTTTACTATTTTCTAGTCTTTTGAAGACTTGAATTTTAGCTCAATTTTACTCAAAAATCTCACTTATTTTCTTGCTTTATTTTCTTTTCCCTTGGCTGAAATTTTTCTCTTTCTTTTCTTTTCCTCTTGGCCGAAAATTCTTTTCTCTTCTCTTTCTTTTTTTTGGCCGAAATTCTTTTCTTTTTCTTTCTCTTTATGGCCGGATTCTCTCTCCCTATTTTACTCTCTTTTTGCTTTAATAATTTGTGTCTTATTAATGCTAGTATTAAGTGATAAGAGGGTAATGAGCTCCACCAATCAAATTAATCCAAGTTAGCTACTCTTGCATTAAAAGACCACCTTTTTACTTTACTCTTGTGAGGTTTTAATTGGTTAATCTTTTTCCCACCTTTTCTTTATTTCTTTTCCATTTTTCCTAGCCTATTTCTTTCTCTTTCTTCTCCCTCTTGGCCGGCCATCTCCTTTGTGACAGCCTCACCTTACCCAGAGGCGCACCAAAGGGCTCAGCGGACTGCCTGCCTAGCTCTCGCCAGGTCTCGATACGCACTCACGCAAACGTCCGAGCGTACTTAACTTAAAATAAAATAAACTAAAATAAAATGAAATAAATAAAATACACTCATTTTATTTAACATAAGGTACAATTCACATCAAAAGTATACGTGTCCTAATATACATGATTTTTCACAAAAATAGCCTAACACAGTTCGGCTATTACAATAACTGAAACTTTTATAGTAATCAAAAACTAGTTGATCCAGCTTAAATTTTCAGGTGACCTGAGTAAAGGAAAACAAATAAAATGGAATGAGCTATAATAGCCCAGTGAATGTCCAAGTCATGCAATCATATCAAGAACTCATTATTTTAGTAAATGAAATAATCGAACAATTAAATTAATAAATCAAGATATAAACAATTTAATTTAACATGTAGTCAAAGGAGGATACAGGGCTCAACTACGGAAGCAAGCTTAACCGCAGAAAGAGCAAGTACTGATCATGTAGTCCACGATATTTGGACCGAGATAATAGCTCAGGTCTTTATCAAAGAACATATCAGTTTTATCAAGCACAAACCCTAACCGCCAAGCACCTTATAACCTCCGTACAAGCTACCACATCCAGGGGAGAAAAATCTCAACCCTGAAGGGCCAACAAGCACACAAAAAGTTCAATCCGGAGTTGGCCTCTTTGAGGATTCACAACTCAAAAGGAAAGAACATCACACCCTAAAACACCCAGCACCTTATGACCTCCCACGTGCAGCCGGGTTGACTATCCTGTGAAATAACGATGAAGTTAGTCACGGTAGTCTCACACACAATTAACACATTAGTCAATGAAAGCAAGTAACACATTGCGGAATAGATGTGATAAAGTACACATCTTTCCTCAAGTAACACATGTACTCACATAGTGATTTAAATCTTAGCATAATATTTACCAAATAAAATATCACATTTCATGCATCATACACACATAAGGACACTCACCTTGAAAGCCTAAGAAAATATCTCGTGAAACGGTCGTGCTGTGTTTTCGGACCCTGAAATTTAAAAGAAATAATAACATAAAAACTCAATTAAAATCCTAGTAAATTTAGTAAGAAAAAGGTCAAGAAAATACCCCACTTACTTCTAGGGTTTTGGTTTTAGGGTTTCTAGGGTTTAGGGTTTTACTTATTCTAAGAAAGTCTAATCTATCACTTAGATCATTTCTAAAAATTCCTACACTTAAATTTCCCTCAATTGAACACATTCTAAGCTTAAAATTTCACTTATCCATTTTTCTTCTTTTAATTCTACCGAAATTTCGGCAGCATTTCCCCTTAAATCGGACTAACCAAAATTTTTAAACCTGCAAGAAAATTCAACAACCCAATCCATTCAACATGTACCACAACTTCTATGTTCAATTTAAACTCAAATTCAATCAAGATTCCACTCAAATTCAAAATCCCTACTCCAAGAATCATCACCCAACTCTGCACAGGGTTGGTTTTCAGCCAACTTCGTGCCATTGCTGGGGTCAATCCACTAAGAACTAGGGAATTGTGATTACATGGTTTGAAAGTAAGTTTATAGGGCTACAACTTTCATGAAGATCATCACTTAAAATTCCAGCTAGAACAGGTTCAAAATCAGGCCCCAAGTTGGCTCTTCATCAAAACTGTTTACGCAGAACCGAATTTTCAGCCAACTTTGCAAGCTTTCTGCGGTTAATACACAATGAACCACCATGCAAGCTTTATACCGTTTGAAAGCCCTATGAATCTAGTTTCTAAAACAACAAGAATCATTCGAATCCAAGCTATCTACACCAAGTTATGAAAGTTTTACTAAAACTGGTCCAGCATGACTGTTTTAAGTGTTCTTAAGTTCCAACTTAAATCTTCAACTAAACCACATATAAAACATAAATTTTCAAGGTTTAAAAGCCATATACTAGTCTATCTAACCACGAGAACACTTTATATAGCAAGTAATTCTCAAGTTCTAACTAATTTCTCTAAGTAGTATTAACAAGAAACTTAGTCTTAAACTTGCATAAAAACTAATTAAAACATGAAATTAATAAGATAAGTTCATGGTAAATACCTTAGATATGCTTAGAACTTTGCTTAGAAAAGATAGAAGCCCACTTCCTATGGTGGATTTGTTCCAACTTGAGAGATGAAAGTCCAAGAAGTTGGAAGCAAAAATGAGGGAAGAAGAAGAAAGAAGATGGCCGGCCAAGGGGAGAGAAAAAGAGAAAGAAATAGTCTAGGAAAAATGAAAAAGAAATGAAGAAAAGGTGGAAAATTAGTTGGCCAATGAAAGTCCCACATGAGTAAAGCAAAGAGTGAGAATTTAATGCAAGTATGGAGACTTGGTTTAATTTGATTGGTTGAAATTATTAACTCTTATCACTTAATATAAACAATAATAAGACATAAATCATTAAAGCAAAAATAGAGTAAATTAGGGAGAGAGAGAACCAGCCACAAGAAGAAAGAAAAGAGAGAGAATTTCGGCCAAGAAAGAAAGAAAAGAGAGAGAAAAATTTCAGCCAAGGGAAAAGAGAAAATAAAGTAAGAAAATAAGTGAAACTTTTGAGAAAAATTGAGCAAAATTTTCAAGTAGTCCAAAGACTAGAAAATAGTAAAATGAACTAGTCAAAATTTAAACACTAATATAAGTTAAATGGTCAAGTAAAATTATTCTAACTTTAGTACTTAAGTGTTCTTGCTTAAAAATGAAAATCTTAACTAATTAACCTAATTAACTCAAGAAATCTTCTAACTAATAAATCAAGGATTAACACTTAACCCTAAATAAGAAAGAAAAATGTCTCTTATATGTGCATTTTCTAGGGTGTTACATCCCTTTCTCTTCTTCTCTCATTTTGCTCTCAACTTCTTGAAGTTTTCTCTCTTAAGTTTGGGCAAATCCACCGTAGGAAGTGAGCTTCTTTCCTTTGTAAGCAAAGTTCTAAGCATATCTAAGGTATTTACTATGAACTTTTCCTATTAATTTCATGTTTTAATTAGTTTTTATGCAAGTTTAAACCAAGATTCTTGTTGGTACTACTTGGAGAAATTAGTTAGAATTTGAGATTTACTTGCTAGATAAAGTGTTCTTGTGGTTAGATAGACTAGTATATGGCCTTTAAACCTTGAAATTTCATGTGTTATATGTTGTTTGGTTGAAGATTCTTGGAGTAGAATTCTTGGAATTTAGTGGAATTTTGATTGAATTTGAACTTGAGTTGAACATAAAAGTTGTAGAACTTGTTGAATTGGGTTGGATTGTTGATTTTTCTTGCAGGAAAAAAATTTGGGTTAGTCCGATTTTAAGGGGAAATGTTGCCGAAATTTTTGTAGAATTAAAGAAGAAAAATTGATAAGTGAGATTTTAAGCCTAGAATATGTTCAATTGAAGGAAATTGAAGTGTAGGAATTTTTAGAAATGATCTAGTGATAGATTAAATTTTCTTAGAATAAGTAAACCCTAAACCCTAGAAACCCTAAAACCAAAACCCTAGAAATAAGTGGGGTGTTTTCTTGAATTTTTCTTACTAAATTTACTAGGGTTTTACTTGGGTTTTCATTATATTATTTCTTTTAAATTTCAGGGTCCGAAAACGCATCACGACCATTTTACGAGATATTTTCTTAGGCATTCCTAGGTGAGTGTCTTTATGTGTGCATGATGCATGAAATGTTATGTTCTACTTGTAAATATTATGTTACACTTGCAAATATTATGTGATAAAATGTGCTACTTGAGGAAAGATGTGTACTTTATCGCATCTATTCCGTAATGTGTTATATGCTTTCACTATTCAACGTGTTACTTGTGCGTGAGACTTCCGTGACTAACTTTATCGTTACTTCACGGATAGTCAACTCGGACAGGCTTGGGAGGTTATAAGGTGCTGGGTGTTTTAGGGCGTGACGTTCTTTCCTTTTGAGTTGTGAATCCTCAAAGAGGCCAACTCCGGATTGAACTTTCTTGCGTGTTGGCCCTCCCAGGTTGAGAGTACTCCCTGGATGTGGTAGCTTGTACGGAGGTTATAAGGTGAATGGTGGTTAGGGCTTGCGTGATTAAAACTGACATGTTCCTTGATAAAAGACCTGAGCTATTATCTCGGTCTAAATGTCATGGTTACATGATCAGTACTTGCTTTCCTGCGGTTGAGCTTGCTCTCGTAGTTGAGCCTTGTATCCGCCCTTGACTACTTCGATAATTAAATTGTTCATATCTTGTTTATTTAACTTATCAATTATTTTATTTACTAAAATAATGAGTTCTTGATATGATTGCATGACTTGGACATTCACTGGGCTATTATAGCTCATTCCGTTTATTTGTTTTCCTTTACTCAGGTTCATGAAAAATTAAAGCTGGAACGACTGGTTTTGAATATTATAGATGTTTTAGTTATTGTAATAGCCAAACTGTGTTAGGCTATCTTTGTGAAAATCATGTATATTATGACATGTAAACTTTTGATGTGACTTGTACCCTTTAAATAAATAATATGAGTGTATTTTATTTTATTCCATTTTATTTTATTTTATTTATTTCGAGTTAATTACGCTCGGATGTTTGCGTGAGTGCGTGATTCGAGTCCTGGCGAGAGCTAGGCAGGCAGTCCGCTAAGCCCTTTGGTGCGCCTCTGGGTAAGGTGGGGCTGTCACAAAAAGACACTTCATATTTTGAGTGATTAGTTCACTAGAATAAAAATTCCTTCACGTAAAAAATGAAATTGATCATAGACATGTGATGTTCTCCGATTGATCATATGATTCGTTTACTTGTGAAATTCAGTGAAGGTGAAGAAGGTAAGTTGAAATTGCTTAATTATGATATAATTCTTTCTCCTTTGCTTGATATTATTTGTATTAAAGGCAAGACAATAAATTGCATAATGGTCATTTACTTGGTCTTGAGGAAATACATTTGCAACACACATGTGTGATTTCAATGCTTGAATCACTAGTTGAGCTCACATTTTTTGAATGGTTGAGAACAAACAATGATTCAAGTGTGGGGGAATTGACAAGTATCAAAATGATGCATTCTAGGACATTGGCAGATGATGTTAATATATCTATCCTTATCAACAAGAGAAGATTTGCCTTTCTAATGCCAAATATTCTTCGAGCACTGGTCTGTTTTAATGGAAAAAGGAAAGATCATCTCAATTTTGGACACTTTCGTTCATTCCATTTCTTCTCCTAAAGTCGATAATCCGAAAGAATCTTATGGTTAGGAGAATGTGACAAGTTGAAGGATCACGGATGAGAAAATCAGTATGCCGATATGGAATTCATTGGGAAGTTCATGACAACAGTTGATTGAGATTTTTCGTCTGCATTGATCAGTTGTGACAATGTTAGAATTCAAATGGAAATGACATCCAAAGATCAAAAAGCATCTTTTAAGCCATTATTTCAAAATTGACTTTTTTTAAAAATGTTTCATTTTATTGTATTTCATTTAATCTTTGTGTGTTGTTTACTGTACATAATTTCTTTTACATTATTGCATGTGAAGCATTTTTCTGACCAATTCATGTTTTGAAAATTTTGACATTTGCTTTGTTCAAATTTGAATAAAAGCAAAGGCAATCCTAAATTTATCAGAAGTCAAAGGCATGCATGAATTGAAAGACTATTTTGAGAGATTTGGATTTGAGTCGTGAATCAGAATTCACTGAATTGGAAAACTTGCAGAGAGTAAAGCAAGAGATTGATCGGAGACTCAGAATGGCAATACTCATGTTTATATGCGCTAGTAGAGTTAAGGGACCGCCAGATGGTGGCATCACTTTTGCAATTGTAGTTGCTTCATCTTTTTGCAGGTGCAATCACATCGTCATCAATTGAGACCTTCATCAAGAATGAAAACTGGGGCAATTTTTTTTTTTTTAAGATAATGATGATTTGATTAAGAGCGCAATTCATTTCAAAGATTGATTTCAAAATTGACACTGGGGCAAATTTTTTGGCAAAAATTTAATTTTAAGATTAATTTTGAAATTGATTTATACTAGGGCAAGTTTTTTGTAAGGGATGAATTTAAATGGATTTTGATACCAAATCTCAAAAAAAGTGATTTCAGATCGGTTTGATGCCATACATTGGGGCAAAATTTTTTGAAACTTTTGTTCTTTGGGATGATTTGGATGCAATGTTTGACAATTGTTTCAAGTTTTCATATGTCTCAAATTTCCTTATGCATTTTTCAGCAGTTTGGATCTCATTTTATTCATTCTAGTCTGGTGCATTTTGTTCATCACTTTAGGATCATACATTCATACAATTTTATTTAGCAACCTGTGCTGCATCATTTTGTCTTACATTTTCGCACCGACACTTGTTTATTATTTGTTCAGCATGTGATATGTTGTTTTTAATTTTGTCCAACATTACACTTATTTTACTTTTATGCTTAAATCCCAACTCTTCCGTTGGGCCCCAACTCGTTCATTGGGTTTACTTTTCTGCTTAAGTCTCAACTCGTCCGTTGGGCCCCAACTCGTCCATTGGGTTTACTTTTATGATTAAAGTCTCAACTCGTCCGTTGGGCCCCAACTCGTCCATTGGGTTTACTTTTATGCTTAAGTCCTAGCTCATTCGTTGGGTTTACTTTTATGCTTAAATCCCAGCTCGTCCGTTGGGCCCCAACTTGTCCTTTGGGTTTACTTTTATGTTTAAGTCCCAGCTCGTCTGTTGGGTTTACTTTTATGCTTAAATCTCAACTTCGTCCGTTGGGCCCCAACTCGTCCGTTGGGTTTGCTTTTATGCTTAAATCTTTATGCTTAAATCCCAACTCATCCGTTGGGCCCTAACTCATCCGTTGGGTTTACTTTTATGTTTAAGTCCCAGCTCGTTCGTTGGGCCCCAGCTCGTCCGTTGGGTTTACTTTTCGGTTTAAGTCCCAACTCGTCCATTGGACCCCAACTCGTCCATTGGGTTTACTTTTATGTTTAAGTCCCAACTCATCCGTTGGGTCCCAACTCATCCGTTGGGTTTTAATTTCTATTTATTTTAATCTGGCCGCTTAAATTCTGCATTTTCATTTTTTATATATCATGCATTCATTTCTCAGTCCGTATCCTATTAGCATGTTTTACTTTTCCAAATTTGCATTCATTTAGTAATTATCTTGCATTTGTCCAACATATTGCACAGTGTTTCAATGTGTTTAGAAGTTTGCATACTGTGTTAGCACATTTCCGTCTTTATTTTCAGTTGCAGTAAGCTCAATCATCAGCATTGAGTACCGTCTTGATTTTCAATTTTCATTAATTATGTTTAGCAACATTAGATATAATATTGTTTCGATTGCATGTTCAGTCATCTTACTTCAACATTCTGTTTCTTCTTGCATCATCATGCATTAACCATGGTATTAGTCCATTTCTTTTTATGTTTTCTCAAAAAAAAAAAAAGAAGAAGAAGAAGAAAAATTTTGATTTTGAATTGAATTGCATTTTAGGCTCGACACTTGTTTTTTCTCTGTCTTAAAATCTTTATTGTGTCTATTTTGTCCAACAACATAGACTTGCATTTTTCATTTACATTTTTAAGTGTAGCAGCCCATACATTACATTTGCATTCATCAATCCTGACAGCCTAGGATCATACATCCATCCAGCAACTTGGTCGGCATATGTTTATTTATGTTTTTAAGTCTGGCAGCCTAGACATTGCATTTAGCTTATCAGTATTTATCTTGTCTAGCAATCTGAATTCATTTTTTGGATATTGGTTTAAGCACTTTATTAAGTCTTGCATTTTTGGCCACTTTATGTTAACTTTGTTTAGCAGTTCGAGTGTTGCATTTCCTTCTTTATTTTGATCACAAGTTTCAAAAAGTCAGAATCCTTATGTTCTCATTTGTAGTTGTGCCTCGCATCTATAGTTCACTTACATTGGAACTACGTTCGACCTGATTCCTTTCACAAGGATACGCAGGCAGCTCCTAGAGAGCTCGGTCACATTTTTTACATATTCACTTGTTTGTCTTTCATTTGGATGTTCGCCTCAAGTCTGCACTTGCATTTATTTTCACATTGAGGTAAGTCAAAATTTGGTATCGTCTACGTCTTTGTCTGAAATCTCTATGAGATTCCCGACAAAGAGGGGCAAACTATAGCCACTAAATTTTGACACACCACTTATTTTCAAACATTGGGGGGCATGTTTGCATTTTTTGGGCCAAATTTTAATTTTCAATAATCTGGGGGGCAAAATAGTAATTTTTCTCTGTAAATATTTTTTCCATTAAGCTTTGGGGGTTTTAAATTCATATTTTACTTTCATGTGAAATTGTTAATGTTTTATGATTTTTCTGGATTTAATTGGTATTCTTTTATATTTTTACTAGCACAGGGGTAAAATAGTAATTTAGCCTCGCGAACACCATTTTAGCTCATTTTAGGTTCCAAATTCATTTTTCTAATTCTTTAAGCATGTTTCTAAATTTTCTTGATTTTTTTGGAGACGATTGCTATTTTTTTCTATAAATACTGCGTTCAAGGGCAAAATTGTTATTTTATAGATTAAATTCATTTTTCGTCAATTTTTGAGTCATAAATGCATTTTCTAGTATTTTAAGCTTAATTTTAATTTTTGGTAATTTTTCGAAGTCAATAGCTATTATTCTGCGAATTTTCATTGTCTAAGGGTAAAATCATCATTTTACAGTTTAAATTCATTGTTTGCCAAATTTTGAGTCATAAAGGAATTTTATAGTGTTTTAAGCTTATTTTTAATTTTTGGTAATTTTTTTTAGGCTAATAGCCATTTTTTGTGTATTTTCATTGTCCAAGAGCAAAATCGTCATTTCACACTCCGAGCGCGTTTTTATCAGCTTTAAGCTCTAGCTTTTATTTTTGAAATCTACTTTGAATTCTTTTTGAAAATTTTAGAGATTGCTGTCATTTCTTTGTATTAATTTTTAATTTTTGTGGTTAAAAAATATTTTTTAAATAAAATTAGTATTTTTATTACCGGTGACGTTTTTGTTATTTTATAGCATTCTTGGTGACCAAGACAAGTGGCCTATAACTACCCCTTTAATCAGAAAAAAAAATAACTAAGGAGAAAAAAATTAGAAACCCTAAAAACACATCCTTATCTAAATTATAAAAGATTAAACACACACAATTCACACCAAAAAACACACACTCTTCATTTTTCACTCTTGTTACTGTTCATCATTTTTTCTCAAGCAACCAGCTACTATTCATTGTCTTCTACAAATTCGTCACTGTTCATCAGGCTTAAAAGGTAACATCTTAGCTTGTTTTATCCTCTTTCTTCTGGATTCATTTCATTTTTTTTACTATGAAAATCTTATTGAATATAATGAGTAAAAACCAATTTATGTTGTTTGAATATTCTGGTTAAATTTTAGATTTTTTTATGGATTTGGATTGTTGTTTTTCTGGGTTTTCTGGGTTAGATTCTCTCTCTCACCATCTCTCTCTCTCTTCCCACATACAACCACCGCCAGAACCACCTCTCACCACCTCTTTCTCATCGCCTTTCTCTCTCCCCTTCCTCCTTCCACCACCAGAACAACCCACAAGAACTTCCTCCACCACCAACAGACGACTAAATCTCATCACCATAGCCAACAAGCTACCTAAGACCTTCTTCTACTACCACCAAAAACTCACAGAATCAACCCAACTCTGGATGGAAAACATCACGCCCCATTGATCAAATCCCAGTCATTGTCCAATGCCCAATCCCTCTCAACCAAAACTATCAAAATCCCATTGGAAACATTACAGTTCAGCCATCAATCAAAGTCCAAAAATCGACAGTTTAATAGTTATCTGACCACAAATAGACATAAAATCCCCACGGGGACACCATCCTATACCAATAAGAATTCTCAACAATCCATCTCCAGTCAACCACTGGAATCCCAAACCCAAGCCACAAAACCACCATTGACAAACCTACAAAAGAAAATAGTGACAAAGCCCAAACCAATGACCGAATTACAACCCCAGTTCCTCCTCCTCAACCACCCTCCCACGACACCAGAATTTCTATAAAGATACTAGTATTGGTTCATCAGCCACATGAATTACCTAATTGACCCACCTAGGAGCACCACTACTCTCGTGTGACATGCAACCTAGACTTTAACTATTCTCTTTCCGTTATTATTACCAACTCTCATTGCATAATAACAACTAACAATTCATAGTTCGTGTGTGACAGCCCCACTGTGACAGCCCCACCTTACCCAGAGGCGCACCAAAGGGCTTAGCGGACTGCCTGTCCTGGCTCTCGCCAGGGCTCGAGTCAAGCACGCACTAAAATTCATAAGCAATTGTAATTCAGAAGCAAAATCGTGATACCACCCGTGACAGTATCTCAGGGTCACATAAAATTCAAAACTTAAAAGTAAAAGTACTGGATTAGCAGTTTACATCATATACGTTCATTAATACAACAACATCTCAAGCAGTCTTCTATCAAAATCCTACCCTTGAATCCTCACCACCGATTTTAGAGATAGGAGCCTGTTTAAGGAAAACAAATAAAATAGGGTGAGCTATAATAGCCCAGTGAGGTTCCCACACATGCAGACACGGAGGCAAACCAAGAGAGAATAAATAAGCAAATAACATGTGTCGCAAAATCACATAGGAAATAATTAAGTAAATAATTATTTAAACAAGGGAGGATACGTCACGACTACTGGGAGCAAGTACTGATCATGTAACCATGATGTAGAACCGAGATAGTATTTCGGGTCTGGATCACAGGTTCTACCTGCATTATCGAGCAAGAGCCCTGACCACCATTCACCTTATATCCTCCCGAAACCGCCACATCCAGGGTGAGATCTCAACCCTAGAGGGCAAACAAGCAAGCAAGAAAGTTCAATCCGGAGTTGGCCTCTTAGAGGAATTCAACTCTTTTGGGAAAGAACAACACGCCCTAAAACACCCAGCACCTTATATCCTCCTTTGTACAACCGGCCTGACTACCGCGGTACACCCACGGAAGTCTAGCCAACAAGTTTAATTTAATCGAAAATTCACAAACAATTATATCCACATTTGATAGAAATTGTGCATGTAACAAATTACGGGATAAATGTGATAAAGTACACACTTTCCCTTCATATAGTACATTGTAACAATTCATGAATATCAAGTACACATAGAATTAACACAGAGAATTATCATTTATCATGCATCAAGTAAAGGGACACTCACCTGGATCGCTTAAGAAAATATTTCGTATAATGGTGGAGGTTCACTTTCGGATCCTGGAATTTACAAGAAATAATCTAGTGAAAACCCTAAGTAAATTAGCAAGAAAATTCAAGAAATAACCTAATTATTTCTAGGTTATAGATTTCATCCACCATCTTTCCTTCTTTATTTCTACTGAAATTTCGGCAGCATGACCCCTTAAAAATCGGACTAAACCAAAATTTTCCCTGCAAGAAAAACAGCCATCCAACCCAATTCAACAAGTTCTACAACTTCTATGTTCAATTCTAACTCAATTCCAATTTTCTTTGTTAACTCATGTTTTCAAGTTTACCAACTAGGGATATTCAACAGTACATAACTTCCAATTGATATGTCATATGAGAAAAGTGATTATATGGATAGAAACTATATTCTAAGGGCTAAAACTTTCATGAAGAGCATCATGTCAAATTCTAACAAAAATCATTCCAAAATCGGTCCACAACCTAGTGTTTCATCAACCCAAATCTGCACAGGGTTGGTTTTTGGCCAAGTTCATGCCATTGCTGGGATCAATCCATCAAGAGCCAGGGAATTGTGATTACATGGTTTGAAAGTACGTTTCTAGGACTACAATTTTCGTGAAGATCATCAATCCAAATTCTAACTAGAACAAGTTCAAAATCAGCCCCCAAGTTGGCTCATCATCAAAACTGTTTACGCAGAACCGAATTTTCAGCCCAGTTTGCGAACTTTCTGCGATTAATACACAATGAACCACAGATGCAAGCTTTACACCGTTTGAAAGCCCTATGAATCTAGTTTCTAAAACAACAAGAATCATTCGAATCCAAGTTATCTACACCAAGTTATGAAAGTTTTACTAAAACTGGTCCAGCATGACTGTTCAAGTATTTTTCAGTTCAAGCTTAAATCTTCAAATACTACTATCAAATTCTTAGTATAAAACTTGAACAAAACTAAATAAAACTTGAAAGTAATAGCAAAAGTTCATAGTACATACCTTAAACAAGCTTAGAACTATGCTTAGGAAGAAGAAAAGCTCACTTTCTATGGTGGAATTTGTCTAAAATTGGAAAGAAAGCTCCAAGAAAATGAAGAACAAAAGAGGGTAGAGAGAGGGGCTAGGGAGTTCTGTAACACCCAAGAAATTCATGCCAAAACCATTTATTTTGTATTATGTTCATTAGAAAAAAAAAATTTTTTTGAAGGGCCGAAATTTGTGGAAAAAAAAATAATAAGGAATGATTTTCTATTTTACTAGCATGTTGTACCATTTCCTTTAAGAGTTGTACCAAGAAGTCTTGCAAGATTAAATATAAGATAAGTGACAAAAATCTCTCCTAATTACACTTGGCCAAGTGGAGATTAATTTGCAAGAAAGTCAAGTTTTACTTTTAGTTTTGTCTTGCTTTGATTGGTCAAACTTTTTCCCAATTCTTTTCCATTTCTTTTCTTTTTTACTTAGGCATTTTTCTCTCTTTTTCTCTCCACTTTGGCCGGCCCTTCTTCTCCCTCTTTTCTCTCCAATTTTCTTTCATTTTCTTGGAGCTCTTACTTCCATTTAATCACTTTTCATCCATAGAAATTAAGTTGATTTCCCTCCTAAGCAACAATCTTGTCTTACTAAAGGTATTTCTCAAGAATTTCTCTTCTTATTTCAAGTATAAATTCATAATTTTGTAGCTTTTAAACCATGTCTTTAATGTTAAGTATGATTTATTTTAGCCATGAGATATGAAGTTTTCTTCCATGAATATGAGATTTATGAACTTGTATGACTTGTAGCTAGTGATTTAAACTTGGAATGTCATGAATTAGGGATGATTTAGTTGAAGAAACTTGTAGTAGTTTAGGATATTTTTGTGATGAATTTGGGTGAAATTGAAGTGAGTTTGATGTGAAATTGGTAGAACTACTTGAAGATTTAAGCTTGAACTTAAGAATACTTGAACAGTCATGCTGGACCAGTTTTAGTAAAACTTTCATAACTTGGTATAGATAACTTGAATTCGAATGATTCTTGTTGTTTTAGAAACTAGATTCATAGGGCTTTCAAACGGGGATAAAGCTTGCACTGTGGTTCATTGTGTATTAATCGCATAAAGTCTGCAAACTTGGCTGAAAATTCGGTTCTGCGTAAACAGTTTTGATGATGAGCCAAATTGGGGGCTGATTTTGAACTTGTTCTAGTTGGAATTTGGATTGATGATCTTCACGAAAGTTGTAGTCCTATAAACGTACTTTCAAACCATGTAACCACAATTCTCTGGTTCTTAGTAGATTGACCCCAGCAATGGCATGAATTCAGCTGAAAACCAACCCTGTGCAGATTAGGTTGATGAAGCACTAGGTTGTGGACCGATTTTGGGATGATTTTTGTTAAAATTTGACATAGTGTTCTTCATAAAAGTTTTAGCCCTTAAAGTATAGTTTCTATCCATATAATCATTTTTCTCATACGACATAACAATTGAAAGTTATGTTCTGTTGAATACCCCTAGTTGGTAAACTTGAAAACATGAGTTAACAAAGAAGAATGGAATTGAGCTTGAATTGAACCTAGAAGTTGTAGAACTTGTTGAAATTGGCTTGGATGGTTGTTTTTCTTGCAGGTTAAAATTTTGGGTTAATCGATTATAGGGGAAGTGCTGCCGAAATTTTGGTAAAAACCTAAGAAATAAAGTGATTAGGCTATGATTTAAAGATTTACAAACTGTAATTTAGCAATTAGAACATGCAGAAATTTTCGTAGATTAGCTATTAGTGAGTTAAACCTTTCCGAGCGAAACCCTAAAAGTTAGAAAACCCTAATTTTGAAAACCCTAAACCCTAGGGTAAAACCCTAAGCTCCAAAACCCTAGAAATTAAACCCTAGAAAGACTTGGGGTATTTCTTGAATTTCCTTATGAAAGTTCTTAGATTTTATTCAGGATTTTTATACTATTATTTCTTTTGAATTTCAGGATCCGAAAGTGAGACCCGATCGTATTACGAAATATTTTCTTAGGCTTCAGGTGAGTGTTCTTATGTGTGTATGATGCATGAAATGCCATGTACTACTTGACATCATTATTTTGATGCATAAAATGATACGATATACTTGACATGATTATCTAGTGATATGTGTTACTTGAGGAAAGATGTGTACTTTATCGCATCTATTCCGCAATGTGTTATATGCTTTCACTATTATATGTGTTATTTGTGATTGAGACTTCCGTGACTAACTTCACCGTTACTTCACGGTTGGTCAACCCTATCATGAGTTGGAGGTTATAAGGTGTTGGGTGTTTTAGGGCGTGTTGTTCTTTCCCAAAATGAGTTGAATTCCTCTAAGAGGCCAACTCCGGATTGAACTATCTTGCTTGTTGGCCCTTCCAAGGTTGAAATTTCTTCCTGGAGGTGGTAGCTTGTTTGGAGGTTATAAGGTGAATGGTGGCTAGGGTCTTGCTTGTTTATACTGGAATGTTCCTTGGCAAAGACCTGAGCTATTATCTCGGTCTGAACGTCTTGGTTACATGATCAGTGCTTGCTCCTTCTGCGGTTAAGCTTGCTTCCGTAGTTGAGCCTCGTATCCGCCATTGACTACTTGTTACTTAAATTGTTCACAAATTGTTTATTTACTCGTTAAATATTTTATTGAACAAAATCACATTTTACTGGTATGGTTGCATGACTTGAGCACTCACTGGGCTATTATAGCTCATCCCGTTCATTTGTTTTCCTTAACCAGGTTTCCCAAAAATACTAAAGCTGGAAAAGCTGAGTTTGGACAGTGTACATGTTTTGTTTTGTATATTTTAATAGCCACTTGTTTAGGCTATTCTTGCACATACTGTGTAAATTTTAGTGTGTAAAACATTTTGTAATATTTGTACTTCAAATGAATTTTATGAATATATTTCTTTACGAATGTGTTTTATTTTGCATTAATTATGTGTATGTATTGAGCGAGTGCGTGATTTGAGTCCTGGCGAGAGCCTAGGCAGGCAGTCCGCTAAGCCCTTTGGTGCGCCTCTGGGTAAGGTGGGGCTGTCACAGGTGGTATCAGAGCCTAGGTTTGAATCCTGTCAGAGTTAAGTGTGAATCTTTGAAAAGTTTAAGTTTGACTCTTGTTAGATCTTAAGTCTACACATTATTTTATATTAGTTTGTTAAGATTTGAAAGTACTAGTATGGCTAGTAATAAGTGAACCTCTAGTTAGCAATTGGGATTCATAGAATATTTTCTTTTGTGATTGGTGTTGGTACTGGTGGATATTGACTTATTACATTAGGTGTATCATATTAGTAAGTGGTGGCATTACATAATTGAAGTGTTAGTGGATGATTAAATGGTATGACATAGATGGTTCGATATACCTTGTAGATGATTAATTATATATGCTCATACAATTTGGAATAGCTAGTGTTTACATGATATCCCAAGCTTGAATCTTATCTGTAATTTTTCAAGTATGAGTATTTGTTGATTTTTTTTTGGGTGGTTAATGTGTACATTGGATAGGATTTTGGGACTAGTTGATTCACACTTCGGGGTGTACAACCTTAGTGTGGGTTGACTTAGTTTTGATATCCGTGTTCGAGTACCTATAATTGATGATTGGGGATTTCGTAGTTTCTCCTATATGGGTTTAGTTTTACTTTGCTATGGATTGTTTAGTATATGTTGTTCGGTGTAGATAGTTTAGCTCTAAACCCTGTTCTATTGCAGAATGGCACATCCTAAGAAAGTCAAGGTATGTAGAGGTTGCAATAGCGTACACTCGGGAGAATGTAGATGGAAAATAGGAGCTTGTTTCGGTTGTGAAGAGATGCCTTGGTAGACTTGTGTGAATTTTATAAGAAAGAGTGTTAACTTTGGTATTCTTTACACTCAGCCTTTCATTTCATGAGCATAAGAGAAAATTCCGAGAAGGAGAAAGTAGTAACTATTCCCTTTACCATGCCAATCTTAAAAGCCATTAAGAAATGAGATGCCTGAAAACCTACGTGAATATAATTGAGAATGGTCTAGTTTATTTTCTAAGCTTGATTTTGAGTAGTAATACTTAAGTATTGTTTATTATTAAGTCTTTCTGGGTTTAGATTTGAGTGATTTATTTTCTTTAAAACAGGTAGGTATGTCACAGAGTGGGCGAAGTGAGGCATCACGGCTATCAGGTACGGCTCGGTTGCAGCATGAGTACCATAGAGGACCAATAGTTCGTTATCCGTGAGGGACCAGGGCATCCTTACCGTACATTTTCACCTGCCCGTCGGGAACAGCCTGCATATGATTGTTGGAGGACGAACTCTTACCCCGACCAAGTTGTACTTTCATTGATTGAGGATAGTAAACGGGTTGAACGCGAGGGAGAGATCTCCCGAGCTCGCATTCATGAGATGAGAGAGATAGTGAGAGTTCAGGCTCAAAGGATCCGAGAGCTTGAGGCCGCAGTTCAGGAGGAACAGCAGAGAGCCGATGCTTATAGAATGCAGTATCAGGATGCCCTCGCTACCGCCACCAGCGAAACTTACAAAGCCGTGGCAGGAAAAGTGCAACAAGTGGAAACGACATAGCCCTTGGTCCGAACGATGCGAACGAAGGAAACGGGGACGTGCTAGAAATTCTCACCTATCAACTAGAAGTGCTCCAGCCTCTAAGGCAGGAAGGAGACCTGAAGGAGTGAAAATTTGGTCCGGTGCACAATCTAGAAGTACAAGAGGTGCTTTGGGGGATAGAGCTCTGTTAGCAAATGAACGAAAAGAGGATACTCTGAAAGAAACTCAAACCTCGGCACTTCAAGTTGCTTGTGGGTATTGTGGTAAAGGTAATCACACCGAAGAAAATTGCTGGAGAAAAAACCATAAGTGTTTTCTTTGTGGTAGTGTCGAACATCAAATGAGACATTGCCCAAGAAAATTAGGTTAGTGGACAGCGCATAGTTCAGCCGGAGCACCAGGACCTTGATAAAGCCAGAGGAGGTGGAAATAAGTGAATAGTGTTGGCCTGGGTTTATGCTCTAGATAAGTGTGATATTTAGGATTATGTACAAAGACCTTGTGCTAGTTTTGTTATGCTTTACATGTGTAATATGTTTTATACACGAACTTTCGAAAGTGTTTAAGTTGAACTACCCGTATATGCATGTGACTTTATTTGGCATAAAACTTGATTTCCTTATTTATTTTTAAATTTGAGCATCTTGAAATATAACTTGTCACTTGTTATGTGGAACTTGAAATGATTCATTTATGGTATTATAGAATATTAAGTTATGAGTGGACAAGGTCATGGTAGGAGACGTCCCCATCGCCAAGACCGGGATGAAGGTACGACTTAAAGCGTGAATTCTACTTCTGGGCTTGACTCCATGATCGCGATCTTAAACCGCATCACTGATGTTTAACTCGACTTGGGAATCGACAAAATCCAATAATAGAAACCAGTAGTTTTCATAGAAACCCCATAGTAGGGGAGAACGTAGCCCTAGAAAGGTTTCAGAAATTTAACCCCTCCCCCCAAGTTCAACGGCGGTCCGAATCTCGAAATCGCTGAAGATGGCTAGAGAATATTGAGAAAAGTTTTACCACTTTGAAATATATTGATGAAGGGCAAGTGACATTTGTTGTATTTTGGTGGTGTTAGAGCCATGAGCCGTTAGGATCTAAAGCCCCGAGCCTCTCATTCGTGAAGAGTCATGAAGCGAAACTCTCCGTAGGGATGACTGCGACAAGATGGCAAGCTGATAGGCACCCTGTGATGCGATCCTGAGAATTGTCACAGTTGGTATCAGTTGGAAGGTGCTACCACACCTTGGTGAAATTTAATAAATGCTAAGTGGAAGAGATATCAGAGTAGCGCAGCGGAAGCGTGGTGGGCCAATTAAACTGTGCACAATTAAATTGTGGGCGGAAGCGGTAGAGTTTAGTATACTGGAGGAACCTATTTCAAGGTTGGAAAAAAAATATATTTATCCCAAAGCTATTCGGAAATCAAGATGGAATTTCGAGGACGAAATTCTTTTAAGGGGGAGAGGATGTAACACCCAAGAAATTCATGCCAAAACTATTTATTTTGTATTATGTTCATTAGAAAAAAAAATTTTTTTGAATGGCTGAAATTTGTGGAAAAAAAAATAATAAGGAATGATTTTCTATTTTACTAGCATGTTGTACCATTTCCTTTAAGAGTTGTACCAAGAAGTCTTGCAAGATTAAATATAAGATAAGTGACAAAAATCTCTCCTAATTACACTTGGCCAAGTGGAGATTAATTTGCAAGAAAGTCAAGTTTTACTTTTAGTTTTATCTTGCTTTGATTGGTCAAACTTTTTCCCAATTCTTTTCCATTTCTTTTTTTTTTTTACTTAGGCATTTTTCTCTCTTTTTCTCTCCACTTTGGCCGGCCCTTCTTCTCCCTATTTTCTCTCCATTTTCTTTCATTTTCTTGGAGCTCTTACTTCCATTTAATCACTTTTCATCCATAGAAATTAAGTTGATTTCCCTCCTAAGCAACAATCTTGTCTTACTAAAGGTATTTCCCAAGAATTTCTCTTCTTATTTCAAGTATAAATTCATAGTTTTGTAGCTTTTAAACCATGTCTTTAATGTTAAGTATGATTTATTTTAGCCATGAGATATGAAGCTTTCTTCCATGAATATGAGATTTATGAACTTGTATGACTTGTAGCTAGTGATTTAAACTTGGAATGTCATGAATTAGGGATGATTTAGTTGAAGAAACTTGGAGTAGTTTAGGTATTTTTGTGATGAATTTGGGTGAAATTGAAGTGAGTTTGATGTGAAATTGGTAGAACTACTTGAAGATTTAAGCTTGAACTTAAGAATACTTGAACAGTCATGCTGGACCAGTTTTAGTAAAACTTTCATAACTTGGTATAGATAACTTGGATTCGAATGATTCTTGTTGTTTTAGAAACTAGATTCATAGGGCTTTCAAAAGGGATAAATCTTGCACTGTGGTTCATTGTGTATTAATCGCAGAAAGTCTGCAAACTTGGCTGAAAATTCGGTTCTGCGTAAACAGTTTTGATGATGAGCCGAATTGGGGGCTGATTTTGAACTTGTTCTAGTTGGAATTTGGATTGATGATCTTCACAAAAGTTGTAGTCCTATAAACGTACTTTCAAACCATGTAACCACAATTCTCTGGTTCTTAGTAGATTGACCCCAGCAATGGCATGAACTCGGCTGAAAACCAACCCTGTGCAGATTAGGTTGATGAAGCACTAGGTTGTGGACCGATTTTGGGATGGTTTTTGTTAGAATTTGACATAGTGTTCTTCATAAAAGTTTTAGCCCTTAAAGTATAGTTTCTACCCATATAATCACTTTTCTCATACGACATATCAATTGAAAGTTATGTTCTGTTGAATACCCCTAGTTGGTAAACTTGAAAACATGAGTTAACAAAGAAGAATGGAATTGAGCTTGAATTGAACATAGAAGTTGTAGAACTTGTTGAAATTGGCTTGGATGGCTGTTTTTCTTGCAGGTTAAAATTTTTGGGTTAGTCCGATTATAGGGGAAGTGCTGCCGAAATTTCGGTAAAACCTAGGAAATAAAAATAATTAGGCTATGATTTAAGGCTTTATAAGCTGTAATTTAGTGATTTAAGTGTGCAGAAATTTTCGTAGATTAGTTATTAGTGAATTAAACCTTTCCGAGAAAAACCCTAGAAAGTTAGAAAACCCTAATTTTGAAAACCCTAAACCCTAAGCTCCAAAACCCTAGAAATTAAACCCTAGAAAGACTTGAGGTATTTCTTGAATTTCCTTATGAAATTTCTTAGATTTTAGTCAGGATTTTTATACGGTTATTTCTTTTGAATTTCAGGATCCGAAAGTGAGACCCGATTCGTATTACGAAATATTTTCTTAGGCTTCAGGTGAGTGTTCTTATGTGTGTATGATGCATGAAGTGCCATGTACTACTTGACATCATTATTTTGATGCATAAAATGATACGTTATACTTGACATGATTATCTAGTGATATGTGTTACTTGAGGAAAGATGTGTACTTTATCGCATCTATTCCGCAATGTGTTATATGCTTTCACTATTATATTTGTTATTTGTGATTGAGACTTCCGTGACTAACTTCACCGTTACTTCACGGATAGTCAACCCGGCTGCACGTGGGAGGATATAAGGTGTTGGGTGTTTTAGGGCGTGTTGTTCTTTCCCAAAATGAGTTGAATTCCTCTAAGAGGCCAACTCTGGATTGAACTATCTTGCTTGTTGGCCCTTCCAAGGTTGAAATTTCTTCCTGGAGGTGGTAGCTTGTTTGGAGGTTATAAGGTGAATGGTGGCTAGGGTCTTGCTTGTTTATACTGGAATGTTCCTTGGCAAAGACCTGAGCTATTATCTCGGTCTGAACGTCTTGGTTACATGATCAGTGCTTGCTCCTTCTACGGTTAAGCTTGCTTCCGTAGTTGAGCCCCGTATCTGCCATTGACTACTTGTTACTTAAATTGTTCACAAATTGTTTATTTACTCGTTAAATATTATATTGAACAAAATCACATTTTTACTGGTATGGTTGCATGACTTGAGCACTCACTGGGCTATTATAGCTCATCCCGTTCATTTGTTTTCTTTAACCAGGTTTCCCAAAAATACTAAAGCTGGAAAAGCTGATTTTGGGCATTTTACATGTTTTGTTTTGTATATTTTAATAGCCACTTGTTTAGGCTATTCTTGCACATACTGTGTAAATTTTGGTGTGTAAAACATTTTGTAATATTTGTACTTCAAATGAATTTTATGAATATCTTTCTTTATGAATGTGTTTTATTTTGCATTAATTATGTGTATGTATTGAGCGAGTGCGTGTTTGAGTCCTGGCGAGAGCTAGGCAGGCAGTCCGCTAAGCCTTTTGGTGCGCCTCTAGGGTAAGGTGGGGCTGTCACAACGAAAGCCCTTCAACCGGCTGTTGAAGGGTAGCCATTGGAAAAGAGAAACTAAAACCCTAAAAATTTTGAAAATTTTGGAAAAGAGAAACTAGATACTTGTTATTACACTTGAAGATTTAAGTTTTGAAATGAAGTTTTGCTTGTTAATAAAGTGTTTTATTGGTTAGATGGACAAGTAGACAGTATTTAAACCTTGAAATGATATGTAATATGTGTTAAGTTGTTGAAGAATCTTGGAGTTGAAATCTTGAATTTGAGTGGAATTTGAGTGAAATTGGGTTTGATTAAGACATGGAAGTCATAGAACTTGTTGGAAATTGGATTGGTTGGTTGATTTCTTGCAGGAAAAAATTTTGGGTTAGTCCAATTTTAGGGGAAATGCTGTCAAAATTTCGGTAGAATTAAAGAAGAAAAAAAAAAATAGGTGAGATTTATAACAAGACAAGAGTCATGTAAGTTTGTATGCTTTTAATGAAATGTTGGCTAACTTGGTTAAATTTGATTTGTGAAAATATTTTGTCACTTATCCCCTAGTAATTTGCAAGACTTTATGGTACAAATCTTAAAACAAAAGAGTGAAAAGAAATGAGAGAGAGAGGGCCGGATTTAGAGAGAGAAAAGCAAGAGAAATTAGTGAAATTTTTAGGTCAAAATAGTGAACTAAAACTCACTTAGTCAATACTCTTGAAAATGATAAAGTTAGTTAGTCAAAATTAAACACTATTATAAACTAATGATCCAATGAAATTAATCCAAATATAGTACTTAGGTGTACCAATTAATAATGAAAGAATCTTATTTAGTTTAACTAATTAACTTAAGAAATCTTTCAACTAATAAATCAAAGATTATCACTAAACCCTAAATAAAAGAAATTCCTTGATAAAATACATTTCAATTTTTGCCCTTTCTTTTCTCACTCTTCTTTTTTGGTTTACTGGTATGCTTGATTGGAATACTCACTGGGCTATTATAGCTCATCCCTTTTATTTGTTTTCTTTAACCAGGCTTCCCGTGTGACAGCCCCACTTTACCCAGAGGCGCACCAAAGGGCTTAGCGGACTGCCTGCCTAGCTCTTGCCATGACTCAAGTCGAGCACTCACTCAGAACATGCACGCGTGCTTAACTCCAAATAAAATGAAATAAAAATAGAATAAAATAAAATATATTCACATTATTTAATTTAAAGGTACAAGTAACATCAAGAAGTTTACACGTCACCATATACATGATTGTCACCAAGGTAGCCCAAAATAGTTTGGCTATCAAAATACACGAAATAAAACATGTACACGTCCAAAATCAGCTTTTCCCGCTTTAGTATTTTTGGAAACCTGGTTAAAGAAAACAAATGAACGGGATGAGCTATAATAGCCCAGTGAGTGTCCAAGTCATGCAGTCATACCCAGAATCTATTATTTTCTTGAACAAAATAATTGACAAGATTAAATAAGTAAGGCATGAACACTTTAATTAACAAGTAGGCAATGGCGGATACAGGGCTCAACTACGGAAGCAAGCTTAACCGCAGAAAGGAGCAAGTACTGATCATGTAACCATGATGTTAGGACTGAGATAATAGCTCAGGTCTTTATCAAAGGTCATGCCAGTATTATCAAGCAAGAACCCTAACCACCATTCACCTTATAACCTCCGTACAGGCTACCACATCCAGGGAGAAATCTCAACCCTGGAGGGCCAACACGCAAGAAAGTTCAATCCGGAGTTGGCCTCTTTGAGGATTCACAACTCATAAGGGAAAGAACATCACGCCCTAAAACACCCAGCACCTTATATCCTCCCAAGCCTGTCTGGGTTGACTATCCGTGAAGTAACGGTGAAGTTAGTCACGGAAGTCTCATGCACAAGTAACACATTGGATATTGAAAGCGTGTAACACATTGCGGAATAGAAGTGATAAAGTACACCTCTTTCCTCAAGTAACACATGTCATAAAATAACAATTTCAAGTATAACATAATATTTCATAATTTAACATTCTCAAGTAGGACAAGCATTTCATGCATCATGCACACATAGAGACACTCACCTGGAATGCCTAAGAAAATATTTCGTAAAATGGTCGCGATTCGCTTTCGGGTCCTGAAATTTAAAAGAAATAATCTAATGAAAATTCGATAAAAACCCTAATTAATTTAGTAAAGAAATTCAAGAAATATCCCACTTATTTCTAGGGTTTTGGTTTTAGGGTTTCTAGGGTTTAGGGTTTTCTTGCCCTAAGAAAATTTCATTCATTACTAGGTCATTATTCCAAAAATTTCTGCACACTATTTTCCCTAAATTTAACATGTTCTTGGGTAGAAATTTCATCTACTATTTTTTCCTTTTTATTTCTACGAAAATTTCGGCAGCACCTCCCCTTAAAACCGGACTAAACCAAATTTTCCTGCAAGAAAAATCAACCATCCAATCCATTTTTCAACAAGTTCTACAACTTCTATATTCAATTCAAACTCAATCCCCTTCAAAATTCCACTCAAAATTCAAGTTTCAAGCCCAAGTTTCTTCATCCAAGCAACACATAATACATGAAATTCCAAGGTTTAAAGGTTATCTACTAGTTTATCTAAGCACAAGAACACTTTATCTAGCAAGTAAATCTTCAATTCAAATTATGTTCTTCATGTAGTAGTACCAAGAATCTAGATATAAACTTGTACAAAACACTAAATAAAACTTGAAATTAGTAGGAAAAGTTCATAGTACATACCTTGATCAAGCTTAGAAGGTTGCTTAGGAAGAAGAAAAACTAAATTTCTATGGTGAAATTGCTCTAATCTTGGAGAGAAAGCTTCAAGAAGTTGAGAGAAAATGAGAGGAAAAGAGGAAACAAGAGGGCCGGCCAGGAGAAATGAAAAAGAGAGAGAAATAGGCTAGAAAAATAGAAAAGAAATAAAGAAAAGGTAGGTAAAATAATAACCAATTAAAGCATAACAAGAGTAAGACTAGGGTTTAGTCTTTTAATGCATTAGGTGTTAACTTGGATTAATCTAATTGGTGGAACTCTTCACCTCTTTATCACCTAGTAATTAGTAATATTATGGAATAAATATTAACGCAAAAGAGAGAAGAAAAGAAAGAGAGGAATTTGGCCACAAGAAAAGAAAAGAAAAGAGATAAATTCGGCCAAAGAAAAAAGAAAGAAAAGGAGAAAATTTGACCAAGAAGAAAAGAAAAAAAAAAGAGGGAATTTCGGCCAAGAAAGAGAGAAATAGAGAGAAAAAATTTCAGCCAAGGAAAAGAAAATAAAACAAGAGAATAAGTGAAATTTTTGAGAGAAATTTGAGCCAAAGTTCAAGTAGTCAAAAGTCTAGAAAATAGTAGAATAAGCTAGTCAAAATTAAACACTATTATAAATTAATGGTCCAATGAAATTAATCCAAATATAGTACTTAGGTGTCCCACTTAAACATGGAAGAATCTCATTTTCTTAACCTAATTAACTTAAGTAATCTTCCAACTAATAAATCAAGATTAACACTAAATCCTAAATAAAAGAAATCTCCTTATAAAATGTATTTCGGTTTTCCTTTTCTTTTCTCTTCTCTCTTCTTTTTTTTTTTCCTACTAATAGACATAACATGAATCAAATGATTTTTGTATGAATTTTCGGGGCGTCACATCGTGATCAAGCAACTACAAATCCATACATACCAAAATAGAGAACAAACAAAAGCAAGATAGCATGAACCAATCACAAACACATTATATGCATAAACCCATTAGTTTTCTCTAGCCCTAAGTTAACAAATTAAAACATGCCCATGATGGATTTCACACAAAAGGTCAAATCTTTAATAGAACAATCCATAAAAACCAAGATAAAGAAAGAGATAAAGTGTAGAAAGCATATTCTATTGATGAACAATGCTTCAATCTTGTATTTCTTCCTTCAATCTTGAGTTGTACAAAAGAGTCCCCCAATTATGTTGTTCTATAGAGAGATTTCTACTCTTTCTTACTTGTGGCTCTCTCAAAGAGAGAAATTTCTCTCTAAGAAAGACCCTCACTACTCTCTCTATTCTCTCTCTATAGGTGTGAGTATGGTGTAAAGTGGTTCTCCTTCTCAAAGAGTTAAAATCCTCAATAAATTAGAGTGCTCAAAATTGGACTCATAAAATGTTGGCCTCATTTTGCAAGAGAAATCCTGCGTTTTAGAAAAAAAGTCAGTTTCCGTAGCGTAGCCGAGACAGGTATCCGTTCGCGGATATGCGTCACAGATACAAGAAAGTTTCTGCCCAGTGTCCTCACATGTATCTGCAGGTGGATTGTTGATGCGGTTACTCTCGATTCATGCAGAATTAGCCCTTAGTCAAAACATAAAAGTTATAGATCTTTGAGTTATCTTTCCAAAAGCATAAGAATCAGGTCATTTCGAGTTTTCTACCCAAAGTTATGGCCAAAATACTGAGACATGGTTAGAAGAGTATCGCTGCACAAGAATGCTTCAGTAATATGGACATTTGACATTGCAAACGTGAGAATCATACTTTGAGTTCTTCATAAGAATCGTAGATAATTTTCTTAGATTTAAAATGCTTTAAGAATCATCTCAATTCATTATCTCTAGCTCTAGTTATGACCAAACTACTAGAACATGTCGGTGCAGTGAAACCCTTTCATCACCAATTTTTCTTCTATTTTTGCCGCTTCATGCCACATCTTTGGTCCTCTTTTCTTGCCACTTCTCATCAACTTCAAATCACTTCCAAATAGCATTCAAATATACTTCACTTAATTTGAATTGATGATCAAATAGATAAAATCTACAAAACACAAAGAATTGCGCATTAAACCACTCATTTGCACATTTTAACTACCAACTCAAGATTGGAAAAAATAGACATAAAAGTAACTATTGTTTATCATTTAAACTCTAAAACTAGCCTAAAATACTAATCTAGACACACTAATGAATACACAAACTAGACACTTATCACTGTCCAACCTCTTCCATATTTGTGTTCCTGCTCTCATCCTTGTCCAAGTATAAAGACTTCCAAAAAATGGCAATTCAAACAATTCACACGCAAAAATAGCATCATTAAAATCAGCAATTGCTCCCAAGTGCTGCCCCGATTGGACCCATATATTCATCCATTGACCTTATAATATCAAAATCTCTCCCCACTAGCCACGGTTTATCAATTTCCCTAGCCAAATATTCAAGGTCCTCCCACAAATGTCTCCTTTCAACCCTTGAGCACTTAGCATACAAAAAAGTTGCTAGTCCCATCTTATTCTAGCCATCACAAGACACCATGACATGCATCAATTGGTCTTTATTTACTAATACATTTAAATGATAACCAGCCTTCCAGAAAATTCAGATTTTTATTAGACACATTAAATACACCAAAATCAAATGATAACTTGACTCTCAAGTACTCAAACTTCCCAACATTAGTTGAAGATTCCAACAAAACCAATAACGAAATTCCATGCATTCTAACTAACAATTTTAAGCAACGAATAGAAGACTTACCCATTGCTCCTCTTATGTTCCATATTAGCACTTTATTCATAATTAACCACAGAGAAAAATTCATCGGATGCTTTCGAAGCTTTCCTTGTGAGAATCTGCCTGGGCAACCGAACATACTCTCTCCTTCTTCTTGAGTTTTTTGACACCACTTGCTGAAACCTTCTTCATCCGTGAACTTAGGTATTCTTCTATCAATTAGTTTACTAAAGTCTTTGAAAGATTGAATGGATACAATCTGTTTCCTCGGGGAGTGTTGTTGCTCCGAATCAGAAAAAAATGTATTCAAGACATGCTCATGACGCCAATCCCCTTTTTGACTTGGGAATCATCCATAATTTCTCCAAGCCGCTATTGCGTCATTTCTAGCGAGTTTAGTGCTTGAATTGCATCAAAAATCTCCCCAACAACTGGCAGTCTTAATCAATGCTCCCCCTCAACAAATGCATATATCATTTTTTTGGTAGGACTGTCAATTGGGCCCTATGAGTCGGGCTTTAATAAACTTAGGCTCAGCTCATATAATTAATCGGGCTATAAGCTTTGGGTTACGAGCTTTGGGCTTATAAATGTGAAACTCATACTCGGCTCACAAAATATTTGAGCTGTGAGCCTGTGAGCCTAAAACTATTGAAATATTTCTAAAATCTAATAATCTCACGGAAATAATGAATAGAGACAAACTAATCAGCAAACTAATATTACTATGTATAAGTAGGATCTTCCAGTGTAAAATTATTTTTAAAAAATGAAGCAAAATTTTTTGAAGTGATTAAGTAAAAAAGGACTGTCTCAAAGTGTGTATTAATGAGTATCCAAGTAAAAAATTCACAAAATATATCTGCAAGATACTACTACTAAGTATAGATACCTCATTTACATATTGACGTACATATTTAGTTGAAAATTAAACGAAAACTTTCTGACACAAAAGAGTATTATGTTCTAGAGTATTCTATCAAATAGGTTAAGAGCATTACATATATGGCACAAAAGCTTCACTTACACTAATTCATTAGGCTTATAAACACCAAAAGAATACTATGATAGATAATATATATAATATAGTATAATATAAAATATAGTGTGTGTGTGTGTATAAATATATATAATATTATATATGTACACACACACACATATATGAGCTGAGCCTATAACGGGCCTGAGCTTTGTGAGGCCCAAGCTTGGCTAAGAAATATTTTGGGCCTAATATTTTAGCTCGAGCTCAGCTCGGCCCAATGTAAGATTAAGCTCATAGGCTTTTTTCGAGTCAAATGGGTTGTGCTCAGGCCGGCTTGGCCCTATTGACAGTCCTAATTTTTTGTATAAAAATAGTATTTATTTTGAAAAATCATTTGCTCCCCCTAGACATGAACATGTTTAAAAACAAATTGGTATGAAAACATATTTTGTATGAAAATAGATTTGACTTGCAAATATTTTTTTTTTTTTTTTTTGTGAATCCATCTTTGGTTTTTGTCATCTCCCTCTAAATATAAGCATTTTTCAAAGCCACATTTGAAAATATAAAGAAAGCTCATTTTTTTATTAGTCATTGAAACATAACGCATAGACACAAATTTGGAGAAACCTCATATTTGAAGAGGCCTACTCTTTCTTTTGGGGCTTAGCAAGAAATGCTTAGGTAGTGAAATGGGGCCATAAAAAATGGGAATTTTGCTCCTTTTAACAAATGGACTTCAATAAAATGGGAGTATTGCATCCTACATCATATAAACACAATAATGCAAAATAAACGCAACCACATTTTCATCACATTTTCATATTATCATCAATCATATAAATGTAACAATAACACTTTGTCATAGAATCAAAATACATTCAGATGTTGAAACATTCAAGATTCATAAAACGTATCTAACATTCTTAAATGCAAGAATATAATTAATTTTGAACCTTGTAGGAGAATTTTTAACGAAACGTGATGAAAACTAGTAGGTTTTTTAGGGAAAAAATTTAATTTGAAAAAACATGAATTTTAGTTTGAATAAAATAAGATATCAAGCATATAAATTCACTTTTTTCCTAATAAGGAACCAAAGGAAATTTTCAACAATGAATATAAGAAAGATGCACCAAATCAAATTTTTATCAAAGTAATTTCCAAAGCAATTTATATTGTCACAAGAAGCATAGTTGATATTGCTGTAAAAGATTCAGAGTTTAGGAAATTCATTTAAAATTCCTAAAAATATAGGGATTGCCAATATTGGATGATAATTTGAATAGATGAAGAAATATATGATTTTGAAGGAAGATTGTATTTCAAAAATCGTGATTTTTGTTTTGAGAAAATGAAGAATGAAAATACATGCAGTCTCCTCATCATAATATCACATTATACTTTTAGATACATGCATAAAACTTTCAAAATGTATCATTTCAAGATCTTTTCAAGGAAACTAGTAAATCATCAAGTATACATCAAGTATCATTAAAATCTTTAAGAGAATCATTCTTGCATACAACCACAACATATTCACACATATTCTAAACTTGTTAAAAAAAACATATAATATGCACATAAAACACATTTTTGACTTAATTATATAAATGACAATAAAACCAAATGCAAAACCTATAAGAGTCTATAAGAGCACAAAATATCATCAGGCATCTGTCATAAATTTCATCATTTGATTTTATTAATACTTCAAAAAAAATCTTTAACAAGTATATACAAATGTAATCTTCATTGATATCACTAAACCACATATTCATACATCTATACATATCACATAATAAGCATCAATTTTAAACAAGTAGTGAAGAGTATAAACAAGTAGCTTACTCCTTAATGTTATCCATGTACCATCTTGACTTCCTTATTTTGATCTTTAATCCTACAAGAATGAAAGAAATTTTTTGGTACCCATAACTTTTTGGGTCCATGAGGGGTAGTACTACCTTACTTTATTTATATGGCTTTCATGCCTAACTTAATATTATTTTTAACATAGCACTCTCTATGCTAGTGTTTATGTTGATAACAATAAAAACAAGTTATATTAAGATTTTGAACAGAAGTAGGTTTAATAAAACAAATCTCATCTTTTCTGAAAATTGTGAATCTTTTGAATACAAAAGTATTAAATACCTTTTTTTTTTAAAAAAACCTTTTGTTTTTCATTTGAAAGGAATTTTGCAAGTTCATCAATTCTTTTTCTTAACAAAGCTTGCTCCCCTGTGATTTTCTCATAAAATTTAGACTTTTCATCCAATCTTCAAATCAAATCACCCTTTTTAAAATAAAATTCAATTTCGTTTTTGAAAGTGTTAGTTTCCTCTTACAAACTATTATTTTCTTGTAAAATTTTTAAATTTTCTTTCAACAAAGAATTGATTTGACAACTAGTTAACCAAAGATTTTTTCAAATTATCATGTAATTTTAAAACAAAATTATCAAACTCATCATAACTACAATCATCATTATCACAATTATCATCATCATCATCATCATGAGAAGAGTGACTAGACGATATCTCATTGTCTTCAATGGCCATGAAGACCATTTGTTTCGGTCTATCTCTATCGTCTCCTCCTTTGGAATAGCATTCATGCCATGTACTATTGAGATTATTAAGAATTTGTCCTTCATCTCCTCTAACTTCCCCCATTTGCACATTTTCATCATTCTCATATATATGCATCTCTTTCAATTTCTCCCATATTTCCTTAGCTGTCTTATATCCTTGTATCCTATTGAAATCATCATCACTTAAAGCATTATATAAAATATTAGTAGTCTTTGGCATTTAAAAAAATATTTATCCTATCTTGAGCACTAAGCTTTTTCCTAGTCTTATGTCTGAACATTTCTAGCTCTATCAAAAATATAGTGGCCTCAAAAGGACCTTCATTAAATGCTTGTCATAATTCAATATCTAGCAAGTGTAATAATATTTTCATGTATTTCCTCCATATAATGTAATTTACATTATTAATGGGAGGTCTATCTAATGATTGCCCTTCTACAAACATAGCATGATTGGTTGCCATCTTTACTCCATAGTGGTTAAGCTATCTAAAGGGAGACTAAGCTCCAATACCAATTGTTAGGCCCAAAAGCAATATAAGAGAGGAGATGAATTAACTTGTTTCAAAAACTAAATGCAATCGTAATCAATTCCGCTAAAAAATAGACTAAGTGATGATACCACTTTGCAAGCAAATAATGATAAAGATGTAACAATATAAGATTACAAATAAATAATAAATAAAATAAAAGAGAGAAAGAACACAATTGATTTTATAGTGGTTTGATGCCAAAATCGATATGTAGGTCCACTCCCAAGTTCCTCAACTTCGAATTCAAATCTACTAGTAATTTCTTCAATTGTTGGTAAAGCAAATAAACTTTTACATAAAGGAGAATCATTCTTGCTCTCTTTTTCTAGTTCTAGTTAATCCAAAATTCCCATTTTGATCACACTAATTTTTACTAAGACAAATCAAGAGTTTTGCAACACTCACAACCCTCACATTATGCTACAATTGAGTGTTTCCACTCACCTAATGAAGATCTACATTCAAATCCAACAATCTACCAACCAAAGAACTAAAATCCCCAACCCAAACTAGAGTATTTTCTCTCAAAATCATACTAAAATACTTATAAACTTTGTAGGCAATTGTTATATCAATTTCATACCCCAAAGCTTTTATAGGAGGTAAGAAATAGAGTAAAAAGCTCCTCCAATGGTTATATGCCAAAATTTTGTAAAACTAATCGTTAAATAGTAAATTTGTCATTTGGATGTTCGCATCTCGTCTACGTGGCATCTGTATCCTGCTTTCACATCGCGTCCGCACCTCTTCCTATCCAACTCTCATTTCAGCACTTTCTAACCATGCATACGTCCGCATCGCATCCACATGCATCTGCATCGAGTTCGCATCACAATTGTGTTCTAGTTTCTTCTCCACTTTTATTCTTTTTTTTATTTTTGGCTTAATCACTTTCAATGCAAAAATATCTCAAATGGACCATTAAATTGTTTCATCATTTATTTATTAATAATCAAAAGTAAATCATTTAAGGCCGTAATATCTTCATATCATATTGACAGAGGTATACAAGACCGATTTGGGAGCTTTTTTTTTTTCAGTCAATTATGCCATTTTAAGAGCACATCCCATTTTAATTTTCATAATAAAACTTGTAACAACATCTATCATCAAGAGTTCACCAAAATAATCAATCGCTCGGAAAAAGCAGAGCCTTGTGTCGATTTTTTATTGGGCACAGCTCCTCTTATTATTGAAGTTCGAATAAGTCACAAACTACCCTCTCTGCGAAATTACATCAAACATATGGTATGTAAATGAAGCCTCAAGCCTCGCGAACCCCTTTTAGCTTCTCCACAGCGGATTAAGCTACCGAATACTGTAAGATAATTCAAAACCCAATGTTAGTTTGCATTTTTCTGCTTTACATCTAGATGGATTTGTGACTTCTGCGTATGGATGAACATTTCACCTTGCTCAAGACCCAGATGGAACGGATATAAGTGTAGTGGAGGAGTTCTTGGATGGCGTGGGTGTCATTGGGATCCACATTTGGCATGTTAACCTCTGCCATCTTGTGGAAATCGCCTTATTAGCCTCAAGACTTCCACGTAAGCTCTTAAAGCTTTCTTCATTTTGCCACTAAGCATCGATAAATTTGTTGCTGGAGGTTGGACCTATTTCGCGTACAATGGGGGTTGGTTCAATTCTGGGACCCAAACATAGCATAGAGCACTATTGACATTAAAAATAAAAATAAAAAAATTGTTATATTTCTGGTTTGGGAGCTGATATCCAACGTAAACATCTCCTTCGTCATCATCGATTGAGTAGCCGTAGATGGCGATTTCTTAGTCATGGCTTCAACTGCACCTGCAACATCAGTGATGATCATGATGATGATGAATTTTTTGGAAATGAAAAAATCAGTCTCGAGAATATAGGGGATGCTTTTGGCGATGTACTTGAAGAAGAGAAGGCGTGGTTGTTTCCCCAACCTACAGAGATTGCCGATAAGGATAGAAGAAGGTATGGAAGCGCCATCGTTTAGACGTTTTCGGCTGTAAGATCAGAAAGAGAAGATGGTAGAGACGTTGGAGCAGGGGTTTAAGTACAACGAATTTACGGTTAGCATTTGACATAGGTTTTTAAGGGGAAGGAGAGAGTACGACGTCGTATTGGTTTTAGTACGGTGTTGACTTGGTTGACGTAATTATTTTTAAAAAAATATTTTTATTTTTCTTAAATATTTTAATGAAATGGATAATACTAGGGTTACAGACATATTTAACTTCCAAAGCCACAGACGTTTCTCTGATCCATATTCGTTTCTTTTTCCTTCTCATTTGTTAAATGGTTAATATATTAAATAATGCTCACCCTCATGTAGCAAAAGCAAATAAACGTATTCTCAAAAACAAATTATTTCCAGAACATTACCGGCAGCCATGCCACACACGCTGGCCGGCCGCCGGTAACTATATTTACCTCCATTGAATTTTAGTAAAATTACAAATTAAATCCTGAGGTACGACCAAAATAAATCAACCTCTCTTGTGGTAATACCATATAAGCTCACTAGATGGAAGAAATGAAAAGCTAAACACATAAAAGAATTACGAATATAAAACCAGTAGTAATTAAAAAAAGGTTAAATTTTTCTAAAATTAAGTGATAAAAATGCAAAAAAGAAAAAATCCTAAAGAACCAAAAAATTTTCTTAACAAAACTGCAAAGAGACCAAAAAAAAGAAGAATCTTAAATAATGACAAAAATTTAGCAAATAAAGGACAATGTAAGAGAGAGAAACACATAGAAACATTTGAAAGAGGAAATAAATAAAAAAAGAAAAAATCTATCCAGAAAAGGAAATAAATAATGAATTAAGAAGGAAAAATATCTCCTACTCTCCAATGCCATTATTATCAATATATTATTAACAATATCCAATCTTGTTAATAATATCATTAGAGATACTTAAAAATACAATTTATATGTGATAAGTATCTCATAGTTGTAGCTCTTATAATTTTTCATACATGAAAAATATTTTATAGACTTTATTAAATAAACTCAAATAATAAATAGCAAATAATTAAATGATAAAGAAATGCCACTAGTATAACATAAATAAACGTGGAATACAATGCTAAATCAATTTGCTTTTAAGACAACGATTATGCATGCCATTTATAGGCACAACAACGTATCATCATTACCATTGTTTTGTACTTCAAGAATTTGGAAGGATTATCTTATGAAAATTTGGAAAACTTTTTGTAGGTGATGGTAGGTTCTATTCCAAAGATAGTTTATTTTATTGGGCGCAAGAATTTGAGAAAAGATGTTACAAACTAAATTTTAGACTTGAACAAAATAATGAAACGATTTAATTTATGTGATTATATATTATTTGATGCAATGCATGTTACCCACATACACATCCTACTTTGGGAAATTCTACATTTTCTTCATGCTATGGTGTCGTATATACTGTAAAATCTCCTTTTCTTAATTCCAACCAATGTATGATTTAAATTTGATCTATTATTGGAACCATCAAACATAATTCCACACAATTTATGATTTAAATTTAACCGATTATTGGAATCTTCCTCGAGAAAATTGGAATAGGCCAGGAAATGAAATTGTATTTCATGCGATTTTGAGTAGAATTTCTATAGAATGCAGGCTACCCTTAAGTAGCTAAATATAAACGTTTCGACTTGACCGTTCAATCGCACAATAATTTAGAAAAGTTCATGACGAGGATCGAAGGCAAAGGACGTCATTTCTACTTCAACAGCAATGAAAATGCATTTATTACGTAAAGTAGAAGAGGAACAAGTTTACTTCCTTAATTATCTATCATCTTTCTGATGTCGTATTCAACTATGAAGTGAATAAGCAAATTACATATTCATTAAGAGATAAATGGTTGATTCGGGAACAAGAATTAAAAGTTGCTCGTCAAAAATAAGAAAAAAAAAAAATATTCCGCTATTCAGAATTAATTCATCAAAATAGCTATATTGTCTATAAAAAAAAAAAATTGAGCCTAAGCATAAATTATTGTTAATATAGGGTTTGGAGCAAACCATTGAGCTGGCATTTCATCATTTAACTTATACCTGCATAGCTACAACAATCATGAACATGAACTGCATTAATTGTTTCAACCAGCACAATTCAAAGAAAAGCATGAATCTGATCTGTATAGTTCAGCTAAAAATGTATCTCATTCACAGTAGATTGCTAGCTGACAAAATTACCGTGGTACTAGATCGACCTCTTTTTATCTTCTGCAGTTTTTGCAGATTTAAGATGTCTCCAAACATAGTGGATAGCACCTATTTGAAAAATGATGCAGCAATCCTCATTGCATTGGATGAGCTGATCGAGGAAGGATAGAATTGGCTAACTCTTCATTCACCTTCACAGGAAGAGCCGGCATTTGTTTCATGATGTACGGTGGTTTATTTATCCTGCAAATTAGTAAATAAATAAAAAGATTCTCCTGAGTGGCCTCTATGTATCCATACAATTAGAAGAAATCGTGGACGGTATTAGTTATGTGATACTTTTGGTCATGTAAAAAAAATGCAATTTAGTGCTCAGTTTGCAATGGTCAAAAGTTGCAAAACAGGAATGCAGTGTCAATTTAAACTCACAAATCTGATAGAACATCAAATTGCAACCAATGTTTCCACATATTAGAAAGATGCAAACTAACTCTATGAGAAAATTCATGCCAACATTTCCAAATGATTGTATTGTCTTATAGAAGATAATGATTTATATATTACAGTAATTTATGGGAATAGGAGGCCCCGAAAGGGTAGGTATCTGCCGATTAAAAAATAAGGGCATTTGTGCTTATCATAATGCCTTGATACCTATCCAGATATTTTTCCTCAAGGTGGAATGAATAATTACAAGCTTATATACAAATGTATCTTGCTATGTAGCTCCCTGGAAGCTTAGGAACTAAATCACTCACTAGATTAATTTTAATTTTAAATCAAATCAAAATTAACATTCTCCTCACTCTTGAGATGCTGTATTAGATTAGTTGGTCATACACAAAATCTACAGGCAAATTATGTTCAAAACCCAAATGACATGACATATTTTATAATTGAAACAACTAATCATTGTATCAAGAGCAATGCAGTTTCGAGTCCATGAGAAGCTGACAACAATAAGATACCATCAATCATCTTTTGTTTTGATGGTGCCCGCTTAAACCCCTGAGCTTTCAGTGTGTGCGATTCTTGTACGTTGTGGCACCAAAATCCAGGCATTTATCAACAGAACTTGGACATTAAACTGAATATTAAGTCCAGCTACCACACGGATGAGGATATTTACCAAACCTTCGATTAGCAATACAACAAGGTAGCTCTAGAAATATGTTAACCCACAAGGAAGTTGGGCAAACAGATAATGGCATCAAAGCAAATGTTAAAAATTAAACATTAATGGCAAAACGTTATTGTGTGACCTAAAAAGACATTTCTTTAGTTGCCATCGGTTTGCAATTCACATCACCCGACATTCTTAAATATTCAGAGTCTCACCAAGTAAGATAAGTATCAGGCACAAGAACAGTGAAAACATGTAGAAAGGGAAGAAGCATTGTCAGTAAATATTGAAAAACCAACATTAGACATTCATCTGGAGAATTGTAAATGAAAGTAAATACAGACACATTATAAAGGGCAAGAATTCTGTGGAAAACTGAAAAAATGGAAAGCGTATGTTACATACCTCTTCAAGATCTGGGAGATGTTATCACGAGCTTGACTGAAAAGACCAATGTTGTTGTGTATCTGAGAGAGAGAGAGAGAGAGATCAAATAATGCCATGTGGAATAGGCTATTAGAAAGTAAGAGTGATCCAATGTGACTATATGTTTCTCTCTGTGTCTATCTCAGCATATTACTTTTGCAATAATTTATAATATTAAGTTAATTTTAGACCCAGATTATCAATAAACAAGTTACTACTGCATAAGCTCCATGGGATAGGCACGAGTAGTACAGATCATTAACATTAGAAGCTGTTGGGAGCATTATATGTAGATTATACAAGTGTCGACACCAAAATGTCCACAAATGCACTTTTGAAAGGTTAAACCTGCAGCAGTTGCCTAGTAGATAAATTTTACAAAATACAATTCCTATGAGCCAGAATAACTCTATAAGAACTTGGATGCAAGCTATGCTGTGAACTTTACAATTTTTCTGTCCAAGCAACTTAACCTTCTGGAACCTCTTAAAATGGCTAAGCCAAGTTCTTATGGTAGATAACTCAAAAGTCTTGGAAACCATGCATCTAAGCCACATTACCATGCATCACACAGAAGGTTTCCGTGTTGCAGTAAATGACAAGTCATTGTCTCTCTGTTCCAAGATTATACAAGGCTACTCTACTACCAGCTTTGGTGACTAAATTGTTCTAGCAGAATGGATTGTTTGAGCTTAAACCATTGGTCCAAAATGCCGAAGCCCAATTTGTTCGTAGAGCACAACTCAAGGTCTTAAATACCAATCTGAAAAAAATCCTCCAATGAAATGCGGGACAAAGTGCATGTATACTTTGACTGACAACAAAAGAAATTTTTTCTCACAATCTAATTTTATTTTATTACAATAATCTACTCTAATCAGACTTTGAACAAAGGATCTGTGATACCTAATTTTCTGTCAACAAATTAATTAATCAGTCAACTACAGGTACCGCTTGTTTATCAGCTTATTCAATAGCAATTACTTGTTTGAAAATAAAAGGATAATCATTTTTCCTCTTTGTTAAGCCTCTAGGGCACAGGAAAAAATTTGAAATGCCAAATTGTCGCCCCTTACATCATGGATGAAGACAAATTCATAAAAACAATCTTACAAATTAAGTTTGTATGTAAATATGAAAGGCACAAATCCCATGAAGATCTCTTTAAACCGTCCAAGATTGCAGTTACATTAGTACACCTTTTACCTCTTAAGAGATATGTTAATAATTATAGTCCATCAGCAGTGACACAAACTGTGTACCCCCTAAATGTGCAATTTTACTTTTTGATGCTTTGTAGATGACATGACCTAAAACAAAATTAAATGGAAAAGAAATTCACCTGATAAGTGGCTAAATTTGCAGATATCTGTTCAAAGGCCCGAACATTCCGTCGAAGAAGCTCTCCAGTAACACCATCAATGGCTGGCAAGAATACAAAATAATTGCTGGTTAATCAATGTCATGACATTAAAAAACAAACATGTAAGAGATTTCCTCTTGAATGTCCAAATCCAAATGCTTCTTATTTTCATACACCATATACACACTTCAGCAATAAGAAGCAACTTACTTTGCAATGTGAACAAAGTGGAACGAGTTTCACAGGTAACTGTGGAAAAGCAATATTGTCCTTTAGCCATTGTCAACAAAACATATTAAAAGGCACAAATAATTCTTGTATTTGTGGCATATATTTTCCAACCCCCCGGGAAAAAAAAAACCCAAAAAAAAACAAAACCAAAACAAAAAAAATGAATAAATAAACAAACAAACGCCCTTGTCTCAATGATAAATTGCAGGATGTGATACCAAGCTGGACTGAGAGATGTTTTCCATTTTGGGGTTACTCACCAAATCATTGGCTAAATAATATCAATTAATCGTACTGGACTTTCCAATTGTTTCAAGCCTTCAGCTGCTTAAAATTTCTCTGGGATAATGCAGTACCATAGAAACTTCAAAATGATATGATTCGTCCCTATGTGTATATCTAGAGTAAATATATAAAGAAGATTTTACACAGCTGACGGGACAACAAAAACTAAAGAGGAAACAAGAAGAAAGAAGGAAACAGCAAAACCATATGTAACAGGAACATGTGTTTCTCAAGCATTTAAAAATATTGTGTTGATACTTCAACTTTTCAAACCATTACATTAATTGAATCATGATACCGATTAGATCATGTTCAAGATATATTGAAGCAATATATTAATGGGACCTTTATTCAAGATGCCGGCTTTTTCCTAGGCTTTTTACCATTACCATCATAATACCAGGACTAAAGCAAAAACTGATCATCCTACCACATCCAGATAACAAGGGTTATGAACCTGAACAAACTTGACCAAAAAAATAATTAAAAATAATGAGCGGACAGCCACAGCATATGGTAGTTACTCTTTCTGAATATTTTGTTTTTTTGAAAGTGGATTTTTCTAACATGGACAGTACCTCAAGCTAGTATATCTGCTATGTTACTTCGAACTTTCACGTGTAGTCTTGTCTCAATGCATTCCTTTTGCCTTCTCACATTGCCTACCTCAATAAAGCAAACTTATAGTTACTTGTCCCCAGCAATTCACTTCAATGTGACAAACTTATAACGTTCAAGTCAATTACAGACAACTAGGCACCAAAAGACATTTTAAGTGTGTACAATTTCAGATCGAGAAAATAGAATTTCCACATCTATCAATTGAATTCAGTTGTTTAGATGTATACAAATAGTGCATCTGTGAGGGGTATTTCTATGGGGAGTGGTGCTTAAAATTAGTTAAGGAGACAACAAAGAAGAAAGTATATCAAAACCTTTTCCCTCCCTTTCTATATTACTCAAGATATAATGGTCACTTCTTTAAATAACAGTTTACTTCTATTAAAACTAATTTTGTCACAATTCATAAGCGCGAAATAAAAGGGGAAAAAGAAAGTTCAAATTCTGAGGATTGCTTGACTCGCATATGATCCAGTTATACATTATAGCAGTACACCTATAATGCAGATTGAGGCTCACTTCATGAAACGGGATAAGCATATGTGTGTCTCCCTCTCGCTTCCCCTCACAAACCTTTCTTCTCAACCTTTTCTCTTCTTTTGTTGCTTCTAGTTTCATTACTACAAAAGGTGTCATCAGAAATCTTTCTTCAAATCCAAAATGTTCTCACTCTTTATATGAGTATAAACTATTACATTTCAGCATTCTTGCATTATTGACAACTTGGTCTCATCATACCTCATTAAACTTCCTTGCATTTTTGAATAAGTTATTGTGTTAACTTTTATAGCCTCCGACTTCTAGAGAGATACTCCTACTCAAATAATATAATAGATTTTCTATCTGCTTTCCGTCCTTTCTACCACCAGCCACCCCCCTCTTCCAGCTCTTCCCACAGTCCCAACTTATAGATTGGGCCCACAAAATGATGTCCTTTAAAGGGCATAGAGTTAGTTTCTCAATATTCCTATGAATTCTTGTTGAATCAAGTAATATTCTATTAACACTTCTTCTACTGGACATATTTAATTATTGTATATCAGAGTTCAGCGTTCAACAACTAATTTGTAACAATGGTACTTCAAGGAAAATCAGCAAAGCACAAAGGATTATTCACCAATAGAAGTATGCTAAAACCAATTCAAGATATTTCCACAAATAGACCAATCAAAATCACTGTATGCTTTAGGAATTATATAATCCAACCATTGTAAGAGATTTTAAAACCATTCTTATTAGTAAGCACTCCTTGAGGATATGGAAGAAAACCTGATTGCATCAGTGCCTGAGATGACTTTGCTGAAGGATTAGTTAATTTTTCCTGAGAAAACAATGTGACAAATTCTTGAGTGTCTGCTAATCCATAAAGTGAAGATCGCAAGGAAGCGCAGAAAAAATAAACCAATCATTATAGCTTTAGAACAGTTTTTAATTGTTCTGAAATGAATAGGAGAGCAATATAAGGGTAATGCTGCAACTGTTATAGATATCCTTGAGAACTCTAATTAGACTACCCTAATTTCCAAACATCTAGTCCCAGAATTACAGAGATGCTGATACCTGAAGCTAACCTCATTAGAAGGTTAGACATCCTACCCTAGTATCTGTTCAATTTTGTAGATTTACATCTACAGGTCAGCAAGCCAACTTCAAACTTATCGTCGCAAATAACTTCTACCAACCATGAAATATATCTGGCCACGTTGCATTTATGGCTGTTCAGTTGCTTGACTAACTCAGAAATGAGGATCTGGCATACAGATTTTGTAAATAATATGCGACTGAATGAAGAAAGTTATTTATATTTTTCCGCAACATTTCTTTTTGTTGTATTACATTCATGCATTTGCTTCTTGTCAATGTGCCAGACTAAAACTATGATGAGTTTGTTTCACTCTCTTCCAATCCAATGCAGGAAAAAGACTACATTATGCACAATCTTTTCTGTTTTCATTTCAGCTTAGTCAACCAGGCTTTCTATATTAGATCTTTATGCTTTAGATATGCTTCAGCAGTATAATTTTTTTATGCATTCCCCTCTTGCTATAAACTATTTTAATACAAAAGTTCTTACCTTTCTTTCCTTACTTTTCCTCAAATTAAGATCATCTTTCCTTCCCCAGCTGAAATCTCTTTTCTGGATATAAAGACATTATTAGCATACAAATAAGATTTTATAAAGCAAGCATCAATCAGTACTATAAAAAGTTAAAAAGATCTTATTAGCTTGCATCTGAAAATCAATCATACTAATGATTATCATAATTAATGTTGCATTGAAGAACCCAATAAGTACATTAAACAGTAAGGGGTAGATATGAAAAGTAAAGTCATTTCTTTCAGAAGCAGGGAAGGGACTGTAGTAAGTATGACAACTATAATTGTTGCTGAAAGAAGAAGGAATGAAATTCAGAAACAATAAACATTCCATTATCAATATTCTTGATAAAAGTACAGTTGAATGTGTACTTATTTATGAGCAAATAGGGTGCATCACTGTTGAGCATAATGGGAAAACCAGATTTGAACTATGCAATCCATTAAATGAGCAAATAGTGCTCATTTACCAATCGTTTCATATAATTGAGGGACACTCTTATGTAGTACAAAATGGTGTTGTAAAGCGGGATCGTGAGAGTGAATTCAAAAACCAGAAATTAAATATCCAACAGAGTTCAACATAGGTGAGTTGAGACTTTTTTAAAAGAAAAAAGAAAACAGTGAAGGAGTAAATATTCAGTGCTTTGCCAATCAACAAATGAATGACATTGGGCCCTATTGTTTTTGTTTTTTTTTTTTTTTTTCCCTAACTACTTTAGTTCGAACTATAACCAAAGCGAGAGTCATCATCAATATTAAAAGTTTTCCCTAGATGCTCATAGGACATCTCAGTTGTGCCTTTTAGTCCATTCTCAAAGTAAAGCTGGATATTTATTAGACATGTTTAACCTTTCGCAAGCCTAAAATAGAATAACAAAGTACTCTGATAAGAAAAATAGTTCTGGTTCTTTATAATAACACTTACCATCATCCATTTGTAGCGTAACGCAACATCACGTACTGTTTTGTTCTTTAGCTGCACGGCAATCTTTGAATAGAAGATAATGGTTGATTCAGTGGCATATCTGCAAAGCATTTAAGCAAACTCCCTTATTTTAACACACCTCTCAATCATTTGAAAATAGATAAGTCATGGAAGCAAAGTGACAAAATAGTATCTGGGGAACGAGGGGGAAGCATACTGGCAAACAGCAGCAATAAACAAAAAATAATTCTGAAGGTGGGAGGTTGCAAAATAGCTCTGAAAAGATTAGCAACCTACATGTTTTGTGTCTAACTATTGAGGAAACAAATATGTTATACATGTCATGAAACACCAACCCTGACATATGACCTAAGAATAAGACTGAACAAAGAAATATCATTAGGACTATAACAACAAATGAAACCTTTTTTGGCCCTTAAAAACTAGAAAAATAAACTTCTTGGATACTATGAAATGAAAAAATATGTAAACTTTAATATATCCTAAAAAACAAAAAAGAAGAGCCACATGGTATTGACTGATAAGCAATAATAAACTAAATCCTGAGACCCAAAACACCAAGAAGGTAGCTTATCAGATAGTGAAAAGATAGTGCTATACAAATTTCCTTAAACAGGAAACAAATCCTCCCACAATTTATCGTAGTCTGAAAAGTGAAGCATCCTGCCCATAGGTCTTCTTCCAAGTTGTCTAAAAAAGATTACTATCTGCACTATGGTAGTTAGATTTTGTTACCAATCTTGGATATTCATGATGGAAATATAACATCTTTAATAAACCAACTCAAGGATTCACTTTTCAGGTGCAGGCAGCGACTCATGTGAATTATATTTACCCGTAAAGTCTCAAGGTAAAAAAAACCAGAAGTGGTCCTCTAAGAAACAGCATAGAACATTGAATGAAAATTAGATTGCCATTATACATCTTCAGCACCACAATTATAGCCAACTAGAACTGTTAACTCAATTTATTTATAGAAGTTTCAGAAAGGCTTAAATGAGACATGCTTAAAATTGGTTGTATTTAGTGAGCAAATCTTTGAGGACTTTGATAGACTTAAATCCGAAAAGATGAAATCTTCTTACAAGAGCTTAAGCATTGCTGACAGTAAATACTTCATGAAGAACATTAAACGCACATGCCCACAATCAGTTGTAGAGGCACAAATAATAAGCACTGATTCAGGGGCAAGTGCTGTAGTTATTTACCATCTTCATAGCACTTCGATTATTGGTATATGATGACGACTATGAGAATCCACAAGTTTCCAAAGGCTCCATGTCTTAAGCATTTAAATCGTACAAAAAAAGTAGTTACCCATAGAAGGAAAACTTCAGCTATAGTCCTTATTGAGTTAGCATAGACAAAAAGTGGGACAACTGGACATAAAGATCACTATTGGGAGAAAAAACATACAAAATTAGGTATAGTCAACCAGTTTTTGCCAAAAAGTAGTATTTTCAGTTTCATATTTTTAAAGATTGGAAAAATAATGTAATGCTTTTTTAACAGGTAGTCAAGCTGTTGTAACCATGCAAGTAGTAAATAAAAGTAATGCCAATCAGGTCAGTAGTTAATAATTTTTTAGTTAAGTACATCCAAACAGGATGCCTATCTACCTTCAATCTTGACAATAATAAAAGAAATCCATCCATCCCTCCCTCATAGAACTAGCTTCACCTGAGGTGGAGACCAGTAGGCAAAGAGTAATAAATTCAGCATAAAGAAGTATTACCTCTTCTTTGGACGAGAAATTGTTATTTAGTCCAACAAAATTAGGGATATTTGATTTAAATACTTTTGTTACTTCCACCCTGGCATGAAATGGGCCACAGCATTTAACAGAATTTGGTTAGATTTTCCATACTTACTTTTAGTTAAATCTTAAACCTATATCCAAGTAGTTTGAATTAAGAGAAATGGTGGGAAGAGAGGATAAATAGCTCCTTAAAAACAAATGACACTTACTAGTTACAACCAAATCTGTAAATAAGCAGAGCATAGAGTCGTGTAATCCTAGTCAAATACATTGAGAATGAAGGAATACAGCAAACTATGAAATCTCTGTTGCTTAACTAAAGGGATAGTTTTCATTGTTTTTTATGGTAGTTTTCTACAGTTTCAGTTTGACAGCTAAAACCAAGTTAAAATTTCAACTTGTAATGATACTCATGTTCTTCCTCCTCTACTCTTCCTTAATTGAACTGCATATAGCCATCCGAGTCTATCTTGACATGATATAACTATCACCATGCCACTGTTCTCAACCTCAAGAAAGACTGGTTTCAACCACTGAGAAATGAAAGCTCTCCTATTCTAAAACTAACAAAATTTTGTTAAACTCACCAAGGTCCCTTGTTGTAAAGCAATTTACAAACTTTTCATGATAACTCATGATGCTACCACTGAATTTCCAAAACAAGCAATTATTAAGTCCCTGCATTGGTTAATGCTATTGACATCCAACCTTGGCAATATTATTGGCATTTAACCTTGAAAACCACGATGACTTTTATAATACCTGAAGCATGGATATAAAAGAAAAATTCAAAGATTGTTTGACAAGTCTGTGAAGTTCTGTTGCATGACTCTTCCCTTCTTTATGCACTTTCCTCTGAGAACATTGCAGTTTCAATACACTAAAAACACAACCACCATATCGATGCAAACACTAATAACCACCAAAAAAAGATACAAAGGACAAACAGAACTTTAGGCAGCATCGATATATATATTGACATCTAATACATATATCTGGACTTGAATTAATCTTCTGAAATCCACTAACCTTTATACACATTCCAAAGTTTGATTATCATGGATAAATATAATACTAGCAGTCAGCTAACAAATTTCCCAATTGATCAGAACTAATGACAATTTTCATTATTCACCTCATTAATGGCTTACTGGCATCACTCAACATGGGGACTGAATTTCAGAATACAGAAGCAAGCTATGGTATGAAGCAGAAAATGCATGTATGTAGTAGACATAACCACTTCTAAAGCCCAAAGTTAACACCATTGGCTCCGCATCACTGACGAAGACTCTTCATCCACAAGGTTGAAGTTGTCACCGTTATGTCAAGTGTTAATGGGGGTATATGACGTTACCATGTGAGCTATAACTATGCTAAGCTTGGGACTTCTGGCAATCAAAATACAACCGCTAAATTTAGATCAAAACTGTAAGAATTTTAACATATAAAAAAATGTCTGACCTAAACATCAATATTATCAGATACCAGAACATCAAAATCACAAAGCATAGGTCTGGGTTTGGTAGCACTTCAGTATTATCTCCTCTTATGTTTGTAGAATTTATTCATTACAGATATGTATTGCAATTTCTTTCCAGGAAGAGGATAATTGCTGACAGGTATCCGCCATATTTCTCAGATCAAAACTAATAGACAAATCAATCTTCAATGATACATTTTAAAGAATTCTAGCTATGCCTTTGGAAATCAAAGAGCCAATTCGAGCTTACTGCTTCAGCGAGAATGCAGAAAATTAGATGGCTTAGAATACTGATCTAAATAGTGAGAAAATGGTCTGAAACTCAAAACCAGAAACCATTTTCTACGCCAAATACAAACCAAGGTGGATATGAGAAATGAATCGTATTAAGAACGCGGAGAAGTAGACGGTAGAAGACCAGCGACATTAATGACTCTGCATCCATATTACTTAATAAATTTCAGAACACAACTAACTGATTCCCTCCTAATCCAACACCCGGCAGGGCCATCAAAGAAGGAATATGAAAAAAATATAACGCTAATTAGACAAGGCTAAATATTTATGTACGAAAGGCAGTGAAAAAGCTAGGCAAATCTGAATTTGAAGCTTCATATTCCAGACCAACCAATTTGAAATTGCCACCAGTTTCAGAAGAATAAAGTAGAAAGAATCCAAGAAAACAATTCCATCAGAATTTGAAGTATCAAAGAAGGAAGAGGAATTGTTTCGCTCATATGATTAAACCAAAGAACATCAGAAATATGATCAAACAACCAAATTGAAGAGGGGGAAATCTTATGAACCTCGTATGCAACCAAAATCCACGCCAGAGATTTCCTAAAATAGTAATAAAAAATCGATCTTATACCATTTCTACAATTAATGATATAAAAATCAAAGCAACACTTCATCAAAGACAAAAAAGTAAAATCAGACAAGAAATAGACAAACCATTGAGAAAAACACAAGAAAGTTAACCAAAACCACCAACAAAGAAACATCGACACTATATTAATAAACAAAAAGGGAGGGAGAAAAAAGAACATTTCAGGAAATAAAATAGCACTATAAGTCAAGAAAACGCCAAACAACAACTTACGTTTTCAATCCTTCATCGAGGATGGCCTGCTCTTCTGGCGTCCAGTCCATTGAAATTCCATGCAGATTAGGCTGGAACCTTGTTGAAGTAGTACTAGCGTTATAAGAACTCTCAAGAGCTCCTCCAGAAACTCCTGAAGCTAATTTCCCATTATTATTATTATTGTATGAACAAGCAACAGCTGATAATGCTGGTGGTGGTGGTTGAACTACTGATGCTGGTGATGAGGAGCCGCCACCATGATCATCACCACCAACCCCGCTTTGACGATGATAACTCATGACTGCTCCTGCTTCTTGATGATGTTTCATCGTACTTGATGAATTGTTGTTGGTCATCATCACAATTCATGCAAAAAAATGAGAAAAAAACACTAACCAGATTAATAAAAAGTACTATATGGATATATGGTTTCTTGGGCCTAGAGTTTCTGTGAAAAATCTGCTGTGTGTGTTTATCTTGGAGTGTGTGCGGTGAAGGAAATGGTATGATGATTTAAGCTATTAAGAGGAGAGAGAGAGAGAGAGAGAGAGAGAGAGGAATTTATTGATGGGAACGTAGGAAGGAAGGAAGGAAGGAAGTAGAAGTGTTGGGAAGGGATATTTCTGCAAGTAAACCACTTATAGTAGCCAAAAGAATTGAAGCAAAGCCAAATCTAATATTTTCTTGTTTGTTTTGTTTTTGCCGTCCGTGCGTTTTTGTTGTAACCTGTAACTGTTTGCATTTAATTGGATTATCGGAATTTATTCCTCCAGCTACTCGCCCAGTCATTTAGTTTACTACTCGAATTAGTTTGACTGGATACAAACATTAAAAAGCAGCCATTGTAAGGGATATGCAACAAACATATGGAGTCCACCTGATTAGCAAACAGACACGTAAAGGAATTGTTGAATTATGTAGATCCATTACATCTGCATTGGTGTAAAATATCGGTAGATTTACAACATTTATAATGCTAAAGTTATGATTGAAAGATTCCAAAAAAAATATATATATATATATATATTCACTTAAAGAAGTGAACAGTAATTTAAAAAGAAATAAAAAGACAAGTGAGATATGTAACTTAAAATGAGGAAATATTACATTAGATCTTTTGATCTTACCCATCTTAAAAGCAAAAGTGCCCACACTATAATAAAAAGGCAACCATCAACACCACTTACTTTCATGACCGTGTCCCTTTAGTCAATCAATTTTCTTGTATTTTTCTAAAAAATTACTACTAATACTTATAGGGTGGGCAAAAAACATATATAATCAATAAACTATATTTCTAATCCATTTATGGCTACATACATGCTCAATAAAATATTTTCTTGATTCATTGATGGCAACTAACATATTTTTTATTTTAAAATGGACATTAAACTCTTAATAACAATATATTTATTGTCATTCTACTAACTTTGGAGATTCTAAATTTGCATCAAAGTTCCTGAATAATTTTAATTTTACAATTAAAGACCATTAGAGTTGAGACAGTCAATGCATCGTGGAAGTCGCTAGTAGCAGGCAATGTCCCCGGTAGCCACCACTATTGGTAGTTTTTCGACTTCAATTTTGTGCATAGACTCGAATGTGAAGTAAAATTTACACAAAAATAAGGTGATTGTACAAATTTATATTAGAGAAACACATCTGTAACTAATATTACAAAATCTCGCATTCGTCAACTGTGGTAAAGATATTGATGGCATTTAGCAAATACCCATCTATTTTTACCCCTAATGTTAACCAGATAGTTTAAACTACGTCACTGTTGATAGTTCGATATCTAATTCGAAACAAAAAAATAGTTTACTGGCTAAGTGGACTATAGATTTAGTTTAATGATTAGTTCGAAACAAAATATTATTTAGCAACCGTGGACCATGAAAATAATTTAAATATCATTTTCTTTGCGCTTTTAGGATAAGTTAGAAAGACTTTTTTTTTTTCTATCATTTAATTTTCGTTATTAAACAATTGTATTGGAACGATGTATGGTAATAAGAATTTATTATAACCGAAAGTCTATGTAAAAGACAAAATGTTCAGTTAGGCCATGTTCTTGTTTGCTATTAGCTTTACTAAAGCTGATTAAAGGAACCAGTAGGGTCTTTTTAATTTTCTAATTATTTTAAACGGTATTTGGTCATTAAAAATTCTAACACAAAATTTATTCTTGTGAGTCGTTTTCAGTAACAGCTTTTTCAAACTTATGCATTGTTAGAGGCATAAATAATAGATAGGAACTAAAACAATTAGTACATTGCCAATTTATTTATTTATTTTTTGTAAGCCACCTTACCAAATTTTGATTTTACAAATGTTAAAAGAAGCTTAGGCTAAGTTTGGACTAGAAAATTTTTAGAAAAAACTCATCCTAACTATCATATAACATGACACACCCGCGAATTTAAAAACTATTATAGTAATATTTTATTTTGAAAACTACTTTTTTGTTTTTACGGACAAAACCTAACAATCCAACTAGACATATAAAGTGGAACGTGCCTAAAGGACTTACTTATATTTGAGTATAAACTGTTACATATATGGGTTGTTTTTTAATAATTTTCAAAACTGTATTTGTTATGGAAACATTGACATACTCTCGGAGCCAGGTGTATTTTATATAATGTTAGGTTGAAAATGTATCATTTCAGGCAAGTAGAGCTTATAGACACGTGAAAGAGCTTGTAGCGTTCATAGCAAAATTAAAAAAAAAAAAAAAAAGAAGAAGAAGAAGAAGAAGAGGTTGATTTTTGTAAGATTTGAAGGGTAATTTTGTGCTACTATTAGAATATGGATTGATGATATTGACATATGTACTAATTTAATTGGCATGCACACGTAAAAAAGTAGGTTGAGACTTTGCGATTGGGTTTTTCTATCATATGGGACTTAAAGAATAGACTGTTGAGTTTGGGTGGTTTTGGCCCTCCTGGCAGTTTTGGAGAAGGAATTTTCTTTTAGTAAAAAGCAAGTGCGATCTGACGCAATGACAGCTTCACTTCTGCTTTTAAAAAGAGTTAGTTCATTTATGCTCAATATTTGTTACCCATTGGCACTGGAAAAGGTTTACAGATTTTCATGTTCCCCTTTCCGCGCATTCTATTATTCTTCTAGGATAAACTACAGCCACAAAACATTTTGCATATTTTGCAACTTAATGTCCATTTAGTCTTCTTCAAGCTATCTTTGACGATTCCATTTTATTCTTCCCATCCAGATTTGTTAATGGATTAGAACTAGGAAAATAGTTTGAAGAAAAAAACCTGGAAATATTAGAGAAGGCATATTTCAATAATTAAAATAGTCTCAAATAACCTACATTTTGCTAAAGTACTGGTTCTGATAAGAACAGTATAAAATAAGTTAAAGACTAATTGTTTCAAAAGACACTTTTAGTCAACATGTATTTTGATGGAATATGGCTTGAAAAGTTTTTTGGAGATTCAAGGATTTTTAATTGTAATTACTTCTGTGGTTGTTTGGGGAGTGGATTCGACAGTTTGGAACTAGAGCTGTAAACGAGCCGAGTCGAGCCGAGTATTGCCGGTTCGAGCTTGTGTTCATTTAATAAACGAGCCGAGCCGAGCCGAGCTCGTTTATTAAACGAGCTCAAATTTGTGTTCGAGCTCGGCTCGTTTAGCTTCACGAACGAGCCGAACTCGAGCTTTCACGAGCCGAGTCGAGCTTTGTTCGCGAACAGCTCGGTTCAAATAAGCATAAAAGTGTTATTCGAGCCGAGCCGAGCCGAGTATCTCATGTTCGAACTCTTGTTCGTTTATTAAACGAACGAGCTCGAGCTCGCTCGTTTAATAAACGAGCCAAAATTTGTGTTCGAGCTCGGCTCGTTTAGTTTCACGAACGAGCCGAACTCGAGCTTTCACGAGCCGAGCCGAGCTGTGTTCGCGAACAGCTCGGTTCGTTTACAGCCTTATTTGGAACTTGGGAAACTATACTGATGGCTCTTTAAACTCAGATATCTCTAATTTAGTTTACCTTTAAATAAATTATACAGGTGCCCCTTGTGGTTTGACTACCTAGCATATTACTTCTTCGTAATTTCGATATCAACACTTTATTCTCCTGTGCTTTGAACCTCTTTGAAAAATGGAGGTAAATTGTGAGAGAACCAACAGATTTTGTGAAGCAGGAATAGAAATTTTTTTTTTTAAATTCTAAATTGTCATTTATTATCCTTATTGCTCATATGTATGGGATGTAGATAATACTTTTGGCATATCCTTTTTATGATTGACTATTTTTATTCATTTTCAAAAAGTTCAATTACGGGAAGGTAAAATGTAGTTTTCCAAGACACACGAGGTAAATTTACAATAATTGGCCAAATCATAAAGGGTTCAGTGTAATTTACCCTTTATCTTTTTATTACATGGAAACAAAAGAATGGGTAGAACCAAAAGTAGGATCTGATTAGGGCCCAAATTGCTGGAAGCATATTCCATTGTCGAGCAAAAGTTTTTTAGCACCTGATCATAATTATCTTCTAGTTATTATTTATTAGCACTAGGAATTGAGCACGTGCTTTGGACGTTTAGTTTAATAAATAATATATGAAACGGAAAAAAGAGAAAAATAAATAGCAATTTGGGTTTCCATATTTTTTAAAATCATATTTAGAAAATTATGTGAGCTTAAGTTAACTACATCCTTAAAAAGCAAATAGAGGATGAGCATTATTATTAAGAACCTACATTTCATTATTACAATTGTCATTTAGAAATATTCAAATACGTAAGTAGTACTATCCTTACTTTATTTGTTTCACATCTATTTTTCATAGCTTAACATATTCTTTTCTTTTTTTTTAAAGAATTTGAATAGAATAGAAAAATATCTCTAATGGCCAACAAAATTAATGAATCAAAATTCTGAACTTTTGAATCTTATTAAAATTTAATTTTAAATGATGTAATAGTTAGTTTACAGTGTAAATTTAGAATCATAAAGATGTAAAAAAATTATTAGTTGTGCAATGATCAACAAAATATTCATCTATAATATCGAATTTATGAAAAAAAAAAGTCTAGGTGACTTGTATCTTAAATTCATTTACACTGTTACTTTGTTTCTTTTTTTACTATAATTTCATTTATTATATTTAGAAAAAAATAATTTTAACATATTAAATCTTATATGTAAACTAACTACTATTGTACTACCTTACCGTGGATTGAGAGGTAAGAAAGTCTTATTAATTAATCTTGATTAGAATGAATTGGACAATACATATACTAAAGACAAAAGATATGAGTAGAATAATTGGATTTAGAATTTAGATGAACTATTAGGTTATAATAATTCTTATTCAAAAAATTTCCTTATTTTTCTATTTTGTAATCACCTCAAGGCAGTAACATAGAAAAATCTTAAAAACCTAACACAAAGAGTCAAATGTAAATCTTACTAAAATTTATCTCTGGGAATTACTTTAAAAATGTACCAAAAAATTAACTAAGAGAAGATTTCAAGAGACTTAAATTAAATTCCAAGAACCTATTCCCAATATAAAGAGTTACTAAGAATTTAAATTTTAATAATGTCAAAATGCATTCTAGCAAATGGGTCATCATGCATAGCAATATTGCATAAAATCTTTAATCATTAAAACTTCTTTAGATAAAAAAATATAATTTTTTCTTTAATACAACTCAAGATTTTGAATGTTGCATTTTTAATTCAAATAAATGTTCTTAACAATTCAATCGAGATAGTTCGATAAATATCTATGACCTTTTAATATGAAAGTTAATTAGCATCAGAACCCTAATTAATGTTAAAATATTTATATTTTGATGATATATAAAGTAATTAATTGAATGCAAAAGGTTTGGACAAAAGAAAAATAGATGAGTTTATCTAACAAGTGCATTAAGGTACTGGTTAACTCTCAAATGTTATTTACTCAAGAAGTAAGGTTAATTCGAAAACTGTCTAAATGTAAAACTATAATAAGTGTGAGTATGTGCATTATAAACAAAAAGAAACGTGTGGTTTAAAAATTCATATATGTTATGTATATTTTATTTATAGGACTCCTATAATAGGCAGAATATTGATTGTTACAATATGTATAAAATATGATAATTTTGCAAGCCTGATTAACAAACTTCAAAACTCATCATTCTCATAATATATGATATTTTAATTGATATTGAAAAGTAAAATATACTTATTATAAATTTGTGAGTTTGACAAATAACTCTAATTGATTTTACCAAGTCATCAACTATTTTAGTATCTAAAAAAGGCCAACTATTTAATAATACTAACTCATAAAATAAGAATTTTATAAACTCTACTTATAAATTTTTTAAGATCATTAAAATAAGCCAAATTTTAAAAAATCACATACTAAAAAGTACTTCATTATAAACAAATAAAAATGTGCCTTTTAGAGGTATCATACCATATAAAATTTATTTTTATAATAATACATGTCTAAGCTCCAGTCGTTAAAAAAATATATGTTGAAAAAAGAATTTAACTTATAACTTTTTAATATATGTGTAAAAAAGTAATACAAAAGGTACCAATTTTTAAGTTCATAATATAAATATAGAATTGTACTTTATTGTATAATTATCATTTTATTTTGTAGGATTAGTTAAGGCAAATAAATAAAGCATAACATATATTTAAGAGTGTTTAGGTGTATAAATTACTTTTTTATAGCTATAGGATAGATTATCAATTATGTGGAAAGAAGATAACAATTATAATAAAGATAGAATTAAAATGGTAAAATAGATATCAATTAAATAACATAAGTCCATCGTAAGATTGCACATATTATGTAAAAAAATACAATTATATACTTTTATTGCATAATAATCAATTCAAACAAATGCTATAACTTAGCTAACTTAATAATTTTGCACAATGGCATCAATATGTTTATATGCAATAAGCAAGTACTACTTTTGGAATGATTCATTACTCAAAAATTGGAATTGTTAAACTTATAATTGCCTAAACTAAGTACTTATATTATCAATTTAGATTGTAAAATATCTCTATTTGGTAAGCTCATGTAATACAGTTATCATCACTTTTATATATATGGTAGATTAGATAAAAATAGAAAATAATATAGGTCAATTTAAAACAAATAAGAGTATCAAAATTTTTTAAAATAAGTAATTCAGAAATCCTATTATATATATTAATTTTTTGTAACACTTTTAGGTTTTGTAGTAATTCCTTAGAATAAGTTTGCTTGATGTGAATACAAAATAGAAATAAGGATATTTCTCAAACGCTAGATAATATAATTAAATAGTTTATCTAGATTCCAAATACAAGCAATATGGCCACGTCTTTTATCTCTAGTTTAAATATTATCCTGGTTCTTTCAATCAAGATTAATTGACAAAGCTCTGTTGCCCCTCAAATCATAGTAAAAAAGAGAACAAAGTGATATTGTTCAATGAATTGAAAGGTATAATAGTGACAGACATTTTTTTACATTATATTTAGCTTAAATTAGGATAAAAAATAGGATTGACATCTTATATCTTTTGAAAAGGCATTTTTTTAAAAAAAATTCAGAATTATAGCTGAATGTTTTGTTGATTAATGCATAATAAATTAATTTTCTTTATAACTTTATGATTTTAAATTTACTCTCTAAACTAACTACTACATCTTTTGAATTCAATCTTTAATAATTTTTCATCTTTCTTGGCACTACGCTACATATGCTTGTGGCATTTTAAAGTAGAAAAATATTGCATTTCATTCTTAATAATATGTAAACTACTTGATTTACACAGATAATAAAATTAATTTATTCTATAATGTCAGAGAATAATATATTAATTTTTATTTAGTTTGAAAGATAAATTAAAGAAATGGTCCCACCTAATTGCGAAATGTGATTTATGTGCATCATCATTAAAGTGAAAAAGAAAATATAAATAGAAAAATATTAAATGGTTTCCTTCTAATTTTTTATTAATTCGATTGGAATTAAAATTTTTATTGTAAGATTTAAAAGACTTTTGAACAAATGTTAAGTTTCAATAGGATTTAATTATTCTAGCTCCTTATATTTCTATTAATGTCCCTTTTCTAATGCAATTGCGATATAAAAAAATAAGATTATTTTTGAAAAGGAAAAAAAATAAATGTTAAAATACTAAAGCACAAAGGTCATTCGTGCTAAACAATTGGTCTAAATACTTATTCTTAGTTTATTTTATAACTAAATGTATAATTTGTTGTTTACATGCATAATAGCAAGAGTGTGATTGCCTCCATTTAATTTTATACTCCTATTATTAATGGGTTTTGTTACTAATAACGTAATTTGTTTCTTCTTATTTTTTTCTTTTTTTTTTATTTCTAACGAAGAGCAAGCATTCTATATGTCAGCTTTAAATCTAAAAATGGGTCAAGTTTAGTCATATATGTGTAAACAAATAATTGATATAAACATAAAAATGATTTTTCAAAAAACAAAAAGGAGAAAAGTTCCCTAATTCTATCCCACTACATACCCAACTGGCTTCTTCTTTTATGACTTTTAATTTTGAATTTCCCATTGTATTGTTAATACCATATACAAATAGAATATTTCTTTAGGGAATATAAAGTTTCATTATTACAGTAATTAAATATTAAAATTCACGTGAAGTAGGTAGTTTTTTAGTCTTGCATTAGATATTTTTTCCAATTTCATTTGTGAGGAAAAATTTTGTTGACTTTTATCTTATCCGTACATTTTTTGTATTTTCTATTAATTTAAATTTAATTTAAATTATATTATAAAAGACTTGAGCAACTTTTGAAGGACTTAGAACTTTATTAATCTTATTCTTTATGTTTTTGTTAATATCTAGTCTTAATGTGATTATGACTAAAATAATGCTATTTTAGAAAATACATTAAATGCTAAAACTCTAAAGTACATAAGAATTGAATATTAAATTAATTAATATTATTGCAAAATATTAAAAAAATTATTTCTCTTTCAATTTTTTGGTTATTATTTTTTTCCTTTTTTGCTTTTTTTATTCAACTTCTTTTGTAGAGTATGAAATAAAAGAGAAAAGTAATTTTTATATTAACCTATTACATTTTCATAAACTATCCAATTCAAATTTTAAATTGTAAAAGGCTTATAACACCTTTAAAAGGCAGTTTAATTTGATTAAAATTTAATTAACTTAACTTTTTTTATGTTTTCATTAATATAATGTGACTACGATTTGAAAAATAAAGATGCTTTGAGAAAGTTATTAAATGTTAAAACACCACATTCTTAAGGTCATTTATGCTTTTACATTGTAGGAAAGTTAAACCAAGCATTACATAGTTTAATTATTTATTTTAGTTAGTATGATGTGTCATAATTCTATTGTTTAGTTAAATAGGGTGCGTAGTAGTATAAGCGGTAGCTTTGTATGGGATTATATCTTGCAGTAGTAAAAGTTGGTTTTCGTTGGTTTTTAAAAAAGCCGTATGGCTTTATGTTTGTAAGTTTTGGTTTTGCATTTTTTTTTAAAGACTTTTGGCAGCCTCTTCCTCCCGTTTTTTGGCATAAGAAAATATTGAATTTTCTCCATTATTTTTCTTTGTGCTTCTTGTATAAATTCCTATGGGTTTTCTTCATCTATTTATTTTAAAAATATAAATATAAATATTTATTCTCATCAATAAATATATACTTTTAAACTATTAAATTTAAATTTGTAACTGTAAAAGGTTTAAAAGACTTTGAGGGGACGGTTGAATTTGATTAGGATTTGATTAGTGTAACTTTTTATGTTTCCAATAATATCCTTTTTTGAATGTAGCTATGACTTGATAAATAAGGGTATGTTAGGAAATACATTAAATGTTAAATATTAAATCACTTAAGGTCATTCGTGCTATGTAGCTACAACTTGATAAATAAGGGTATGTTAAGAAATAAATTAAATGTTAAATATTAAATCACTTAAGGTCATTCGTGCTTATATATATATATATATATAGATATAGATAAGCAAGAATGATCCGCTACTACCAACCAAAAAAAAAAAAAAACACGAAGAATGATCCGCTACTCAAGAATTCCGATTTACTGACTACTTTGATACCACTAGCACCATTTCATCTTTCTTTGTTTGATTAAAAGTCGAGGTGAGGATCAAACCTCGCACAATTTAGCTGACCCCATGTAACAAAATAAAAAAAAAAAAGGACCTGAGCAACGGACATTGCGGTACTTTTTCTTCTTCCATAATCAGCGTTACATTTCCTTGTTTTTATTTTATTTTTTTATTTTTCCTAGTCATAATTTCAAGTGTACAGTTTGTTTTTTTTTATTTTTTTTCTTGAGTCAAAGAACAGTTTACTAGGTCCGAAAGTGGACAAAATCATCCTTTGCTTACAATGCTGGAAATGAAGAAGGACGAGAACAAAAATGTTATCAAAGAGAAATATGAAAGTTAGTTTGGTAAATAGATCAATTGCTTAGTTACAAAACTTAAAGATTGTTAGTCGGTCACACATTCAACATGGTGTTCGGACTCATTTCAGAAGCGGGAGTCTTCAGGCATGCTAACGGAGAAGGACTAGACAAACGTCTCTCCATACATCGGTTCCTTGAGATCCAATCTTGGTGCCGCGTTAGGTTAGGTAAAGGAAGAACTTATTTGAATGAAATTATTGAATCAAAGCAGCTTATCGTAAGGAAGAACATTATGAATAAATCAATTGTAGACAATAGAATTTTAGTTTTGATGAACCACATTTAATTTATTCCAGGGTTAAATTGTATCTTAAGTGCTTGTTTCTTAGCTTACTTGAGTTTAATTGAGAACAAATATGGCCTTAAAGCCAGAAAATGAAGGAAAATGGAAGGCATGTCCACTGCCAGTTATCTTGCTGGTATTGTCGCTGGTCTTGCATTGACCAAAAGTAACAAGGTGTGATTAAGTTAGACATCGACGCCGGTGTTATTGCCAGTCTTGTCGTTGGTCTTGGTTGTGAATAAGTTTTACGCATGGTTCTCAAGCTAATGACAAGACAAATCCCTTTATAATAGAATAGAGCTGTAAATAGGGTTTGTCTAGGATTATTTAAGCGGCTTTTGATAGAATAGTATAGTAGGTTTTAGAGAAACGCCGCAAGACTTATTAGAGGCAAAAGACTCTTGGAGAACCCTTTGTATTCATCCAAGAACATTGACATGGAGTGAGGAATCTGCAATTTTTTGCAATAAGAATAAGATTTCTCTACGTCTACTTTTTTATTCTTGCATTATTAGAATGATTATCTACAAAGATTGGATTTTTATTGTCTATTTGCTCATTGGTAACTAAATCTTAACCCTAAGGTTTAGATGAAACTAACGGGTTAATAGATTTGTGATTGATTGGATCTATTATGCTACTTGTGTTATTTGTTCTCTATTTCGTATCGAATTGATTCGTTGTTGATTGGCCACTAATAATGAAGATATAGTCGTTATTATGTAAAGAGATTTGGTAATAATGATGAAAAACGGAATAGTCGGAACTTAGGTAGTATGTCACATGAGAATAGTGGTGTGCTTAGGTGGTCAATTAGACAATTTATATAGGAGAGATTTGGTAATAATGATGGAAAAGGGAATAGTAGGAACTTAGATAGCATGTTACATGAGAATAGTGGTGTGCCAAGGTGGTCAATTAGACAATTTATATAGGGTACACTTGGTTCATGGGATGACATAAGATTGGATAACTAATCCCATGTCATCCAATGATTGGTTAGTTTTTTTTACATAGTATTACTTATCTCAATTAAGTGAATTTATCCCATAAATAAGGGATAAAATAATCTCACAGGTTGGTATTAATTATTCTGGGATGAAGCGCACGTGGGATAACAAATATTTAGACAAATTTAACCCTAGGGCTACTTCATAAGAACTAAAACTAATCTGATTCTTCTTAAATTCTCTCTCGCTCTCTCCCCTCTTACTATACGAGATTTTTTTTTTTTTTATCTCAACAGAAATAAATTTTTTTGTGAATTTTCTTTGGTTAATATTCCGTTGTGTAAGGTAGATATAGATCCTTTATGTTTTGTTAATTGTGATTGTTTGCTTCAGTTGGAATTTTTCAAGTGAATTTTTAGAAGGGCAATACTGTGACACTTCGGAGATTGTCCACTCTGGGATTTGATTTTAGAATAGCGCCCCTTATCGTTTTCAAATTGGATTGTTATGTGGCTTGAACAAGCTCCATATATGGTTTTTATTTTGACGTCGATTTGTATTCATTGGCAAATTAAGGAATCGTCTTATTTGGGAAGGTGTACATGATGATTTGAGGAGGTTTTTCAACTGGTGGATTCGATGGCCAAGTTCCTGATTTCGCAAAGTGTAGATCCTTAGAGGATTGCTACTAATGATGCTAGATCAGCCTGCTATATCAGATTTCTAAAGGTCGAGGACAGACTGAATTTAAAAGTTGGCCATATTTTATCGAAGAAACCTGATTATGTGAAGAGAAAAAATCAGGCTAGGAATAGTTATGTAATTATGTACTGTTTTGTGCTTTAATGTAAGTGCTTATCTAGGAAAAAGGTTAAATGTCTTGGTTAAGTTGTTGAAGACACTTTCAAATCTGGCATTGGTTAGATATGCTTTAGCACATTGTGTCTTTGCCAAAGAAAACATGAGCATGCGATTGGTATACTGCTGCGTTGCTACATGGAAAACTGATTGTATAAGCTGATTATTTAGCTAAGTATGGGCTTATGTTCTTCTTGAAGTGCTTCTAACTTGGATGTTTATCAGAGTAATCAAAAATTGCAGAAATAGCATAAATTTCGATGCTGATTTTTGACTTCTTTAGTGACATTGTGTCACCAATGAAAAACTTGATGACATAACCGCACACTTTTGTGCGTATTGAGAGTGTTATATCCCAGATTTTCATTCTTAGTCTATTACATTAATATATTTAGTTATTGTATTTATATCATTGATATGATAATTCTTTGAATATTATTTGGATATATTTTAAATTACCAAATAAAAATAATTATACAAATGCAGGGTACTTTAGTCAATAAAATAATAATTCAATTTCCAACCAAACACCAGATAAGACTATTTCTTAAAAAATCCCATCTAATCCTATATCAACCAAACACAGGATAAATAGAATTGTGAATCTTCGAATGAGTCAGCTCAGGATTCATACTCCTAGGATGAGTCATCCCTTCTCATCCAATCTGTGAACCAAACGTACCCATAGAGTTTTTATAATGAGAGTAGGAAAGGGCTAGTACTTTGGTAGTCATTAATTTGCGACGTAAGTGGAGGTTAAGATAGTACTTTGGTAGTCATTAATTTGCAACGAGAGTGGGGGTTAAGTACAATTAGGATTGGACTCCAAATTAGACAACAAAAGTAGCATATGAAAATCCAATCAAATGCGTTCCATGATTCATTAGCGGATTCTAAAATCTAGGCAATTTACATACAAGATCTCCTCAAGAATTTTGTCTTCCTTGTGTCTATTATCGTTAGTTGAATTTTATTGTTTTTATGTTATTTCTCTTTTGTTGAGATTGTCTAAATGATAAGAAAAGTACAGTAGCTTTAGTTGTCTCTGTGGCATCGACCTTGCTACCCTTACTACCGTGCGACCTGTGTGCTTATAGTAATGTGGGTAATTAAGCATTTATTACTTGGCTTATTACTGTAATTTGTTGAATATTTATTGCATATTTTCATACGTTGTTTACATTTGAGCCAAGTTTTTGGCACTGTTGTTGGGGACGATTTCAAATATTAAGGCTGTATAATTCTTATTAATTAGATTTGTATTTGTTTATTTTAATGGTTTTATACTTTTTCTTTAATTTTGTTCGGTTAATAGTTTTACGCACAAAGCTCTTCGACATGTAGTTCTTTTTCGACCTTGAGATTGAGAGAACTGCGAGGAAGGTAGAGAAACAAAGAAAAAAACCGAGTTAACAAAAGAGAGTGAAGGAGAAAATTCAGTAGGTGAAAATCAAATATATCACATGGCTCAACCACTAGGAAAGAGATGAAGTGCCACGACAGCAACAAAGAGCATAACATGAATTTGCCTTACCAAATTTAGTAGGATCTCAAACTAGTATAGCAAGACCAACGGTCAATGCTAATGATTTTGAGATCAAGAAAGTACTAATTTAGATGGTGCAGTAAGATCAATTTGGCGACAATGCAACTGAAGATCTGAATGCCCACTTAGTTAATTTTATTGAAATATGTGATACCTTAAAGGTAAATAGAGTAAGTGACGAAGCTGTTGAACTTCGGTTATTTCCTTTTTCTTTAAGAGATCAAGCTAAACTATGGTTACATTCTTTTCCTCTGAATTCTTTTACTAGTTGGCTTGATTTATCTAGAGCTTTTCTGAATATATACTTCCTTCCTACAAAAACTGCAAAGTTACATATGGATATTACACGATTAGTCAATCAGATGGTGAATCATTATATAAGTCATGGATACAATTTAAAGAAATACTCAAGAGATGTCCACATCATGGACTGCCTGAGTGGTTAATTGTGCAAGCTTTTTATAATGGCTTATTCTACACAACCAAGTTGAAGGTCAATGCAACTACAGGTGGAGTACTAATAGGAAAGTCAACTGAAGTAGCACAACAACTAATTGAAGAGATGGTTGCAAATAGCTATCAATGGGCTATAGAGAGAGGTAATAGTAAAAGACTTGTAGGTGTGCTAGAAATTGATACACTCAGTATGTTAACAACTGAATTGTATGATTTGTCTAAGAAAATTGCTAGGCAAACTATTGTAGGTAAAAAATATCAAGCAAGTGTTGCACAATTTAATCTATATGGTGCTAACTATGACACTAACATATGTTTGGATAATGAACAGGTACAATTGATAGTTGCTAAAGTAGTGTGACAATTAGTGTGCCTATGTTAGGATTTTAAGGTTATTTTAAGGTATTTTTATGCATTTTTACTCAATAATTGTTATTTCTCATTACCTTGAGTTAACAATGCCTAGGAATCATGTACTTGCAATGTGTGTGTGTTTTGTAGGGTTTGGCATCTTCCATTGTCAATTTGGATCAAGCAGGATAACAAGTGGAAGAACTTTAAAGGTAGATTTGAGGAGGTAATAGTTGATGGAGAGGTCATTGAAAATTATTAGCAAAGATTTGAAGTTGATCTCAACATGGTGGAAGCTAAGAGCAAAGGGAGAAGAGAAGACAAGTGAAAAAATGAAGAAAATAGAACAAGTGAGTTTCCATGGCAATACCCATTTGCAGATACTGATCAGAAGTGTTACGATTCCCGCAGATGGAGTTCCCACGGCTGGTTCCAATCCATGGGAATTGATGCGGGAACACTGCGAAAACTACCATTTTCTCTGCAACGCGGAATAATTCTTCCAAAACGAGTCCAATAGTTTATGAGTCTCATTTTAAGCATTCTAATTGTAATTTTAGACTAGTGGCACTCTATATATTAAGGCTTTTTAACCCTAAAAGGGAGAACCACTCAGTTTTACACCTTATGCACGCACATAGAGAGAGAGAGAGACAAAAGAGAGTAGTGTAGTGTCTCTCTTAGAGAGAGATTTCTCTCTTTGAGAGAGCCACAAGTAGGATAAAGTAGAAATTTCTCTATAGAAGAGCAATATTGGAGGATTCTTTTGTACATCAAGCTTGGGGGAAGAATAGAAGATTTGAACTTTCATCATCAATAAGTTTACTTTATTCTATTTTTATCTTTATCTTGATTGTTATGGATTATTTTATTAAAGCTTTGATCTTTGTGTGAAATCCATCATGGGTATGTGTTTATTTGTCAGCCTAGGGTTTGAGGAAATTAATGAATTCATGCATATGACCTGTTTGTGACTTATTCATACAATCTTATTTTGTTTGTTCTCTATTTTGATTTGTATGGATTTATAGTTGTTTGATCACCAACTATGAATTGAAATGTTGTTATTATGCAACAAGAATTGGTAATAATGTTGGAAAGAGAATAGTTGAAATCTAGATTGTATATCACACAAGAATATCAGTGCTCGTAGGTGGATCAATTAGACAATCCATACGGGTAATGAACCCATACTAGTATCTTTACTATGATAGTCGAAAAGAGCTAGTAAGGAAGTAATTGTTAACTTATCATAAGAGTGAAGGTTAAGCATAATTGGAATTAGACCCTAAGCAAGTCAAGATTCAATAGCATGAATTGATCTCTTTGTTCATATATTTGATCATTAGTTAAATCTATTTCCTAGAATCTCAAGATTGATAGTTTCTTTTAAATATTGTTATTCTATAGAGTTGATTAGTATAGTTGTTTGTTTTATATTTTGTTATTCTTTTTGTTATTCGATTGTTTAGATAATAAAATGAGCAATAAAGCCTCAAGTACTTCCATAACCTTTTCCATGTGGGATTGACCTTGCTATCCTATACTGGATACGAACTGTGCACTTGTAGTAAGCAAGGTAATTAGGTTGTAATTAGCCCTATTGCTATACTTTTAGATCTAATTACAACATTTTTAGCACCATTGCTGCAGAAAAGAAAAGAGTACTAGGGCTAAAGCAAGCGTTATTACTCTAAACTTGTTTTGGTTTTTGTTTTTATTTTTAATTTGTATTGTTTTAGCAGGTGAAAGTTGAAGAATAGATCTCAATTGTGTAGCCTTAATTTGACTTGAAAAGATGGTAGATGATTATGCTAATTGGGCCAATGAAAGAGGTACCGTAAGAAGATCTACAGGTATGTCTACAAGTGAAGCTCTTAATATGTTAAATGCATAGATGGTTGCTGAACTTGGTTAATGTGTGATTTGGTAATGGTTCTCATCATCCTCACGTAAATGTTGTTCATTATACCTATTGAGGTGGAAATCATAATTCATATGATTGTTTTAATTATAGACAGGTGCAATATGATGATAATTACTACTATCCCCATTAGTATGACCCTTACTCCAACCCGAGGTGGAGGGATCATCAAATTTATGGATGGGAAGATCACTGGAACCATCAACAACTTGTTTGGGAGGAACCTTGTCTACATTCTTTTTTTATCTCCTGTAGAGTCTAAACTTGAGTGGAAAGTGACCTTGGAGAAACTAGCATAGTCTACTAATAAGCTATAAATAGATTAGCTAGTGATACCTTTGAGAGATTTGAAAGAATAGGTGAGAGATTGGACACCATAGAAAAAATGATGATTAATTTAGACAAATTCCTGAAGCTTTTGAACATTAGGATCCAACATGATTTACTAAGCAACACTGAGTTAAAACCTAGTGAGCATGTGAAAGCAATTAACTTTTGTAGTGGTAACCATGTGAATGAGACAAAAATTGGTCAAGATCATTAGTAGAAAGCAAAGCCTCTTTGCACAAGAGTACAAATAGAGGTTGGTTAGAATAACAAGCTTTCCTCATTTCATTGGCTTTTTTGACCAAACTTTGTCTTCTTTCTTGTTTTCCGTCTAAGGCCGAATTATTATTTAGCTTATCTTCCTATCGAATTGCCAAGGCCTACTAAGCAACATGTGTGTAGCTTGCATACGCACAACATCACAAAGCACTTCATTCACATATCTCCTAATGCAAAAATGCACAAGAACTTATTTTCAAATTTTAACCTCTCTACTATCGTTGAGCCATTAGGGTTTGTAAGGCCTAGGGTGATCCTTGGTTGGTAGTATTAGCTTCTCTACCATCAATGCACTAGCCACATTAGCACAACTACCTATGGCAATGATTAAGCTACATAACTTGTCTTGGATGTGGCATTGTGTGAAGAAGATGTTTTCACGTTGGAGCTCATCTTCTTTGATTTTGGTGGTAAATGCCCTTCTTGCTACCAGACCAACATGATAATTAGTAGCAACTTCTTCCCCGGACTCATCATCACTATCCTCCATCAAAGGTGGCATTCCTTTATATTCCTTTCGTCATTCGTGATGACCTCCTCATTAGTTAGCATAATCATGCTACGCTTGTTTGGGCATTGAGAGGTAATGTGTCCAGCACTTGATATCTCAAGTTGCGCATTTTGGTTGGGCCATTGGAAGCTTTTCCTTCAACTTTATTCCTCTCCTCTTATTTGGTTAACTTTCGGCCTTTGGGGCATTGTTGGAGGTTGTAGCCCAATTCCTTCTTTGATGGAGTTGGCCTCACATAAGTGGATTGATAATTAAATCTTGGCCTATTTTGGCCCCTCCTCTTGAGCCTCCTCTCTATCTTTACGGATTGGCTCACCATCTCTTCAATTTTTACATAGTATTGTAGCTCTACCACATGGCTATTTAGGAGCCTCAAACTACTCAAGAATCTAGCCATAGCAGCTTCACGATCCTCTACTAAATCATCACACAACATCACCATTTTCATTTCTTTATAGTGGTCTTCAACACTATAGCTTCCTTGGGTCAAGGATTGCAACTTTGGGTATAAGTTGCAGTAATAGTGACTAAGGAATAAAGTATTTCCTTATAACTGCCTTCAACTCATTCCAAGTGCAGGCAGGTAGCTCCCTATTTCTCCTCCTACCTATAGTCAATTGATTTTACCAAACAATAGCATAATCAGTAAAATCAATGATGACCAATTTTATCTTTTGTTCCTCAGAGTAGGAATGTCAATCAAAGATCATCTCTATTTTCTTTTCACTCAAGATATGCTTTGGGATTTGACTTTCCTTGGAAAGTAGGGATTCTCATCTTAATTCCTTTGATGGTATCTCCTCCTTGCTCATTCTCATCTTAATTCCTTTGATGGCGTCTCTTCCTTGCTTATTGTCATGTCTTCCATGCCTAGGCTTGCTTACGAATTCTTCCTCCTCATATTGGTATTTGTTCAACTCATACCCTCGAGTTCCACTTCGCCTATTCCTTGGTTGACTTTGTAAACCATCAAAGTGATCAAGTCGTTGATGAAGAGGCTCAAATGCATGGTCCAACATGCCTTGAAACTTTGTCTCTATGACCTCTATCAAGAGTCGAGCATCTATATGTTGTGGGGTTTCACTTTCCTAAGACACGTTTCGCTTTAAGATATAACTTGCAAGAAAATGTTAGTAATAAAAGAAGACTTTCTTCCTCACCAAGTGTTCCCTCAACTCTCGTTATTACTTAAAAACTCTATTGCACTCACCACTCCTCAATTGGCCTTCAATACTTCCCTTGAAGAAATTAGAATCTCTCCAAAAGTACTCAAGAACTCACCAATTTAGAATCACCCAAGTGTGGCAAATGTGGGGGTTGAGGATAAAAAGAAACTAGACTCAATTCAAAAGTTCGAATAAAAGGGCTAGAAAAAGGAAGATGAACACAAAGAGAGAATTAAGAAAGCACAAGAATTTTACTCAAGATGATTTCAAAGAAGATTCAAACAACCCAATAAGATGATATTTGATGAATTTTTCTAGAATAAAGGGTTAGAATTCACTTTCTTCCTCATCAAGAATCAATGATAAAACACTTCCCTTTGCCTTTTTTTTAACATACTTTATATATATATATATATATATATATATATATATTGCATATTTGAACTCTCTTTTAACCCTTTTTTTGTCCTAAGCAACCAACAATCAAAACTTTCAAGAAAGATAGCACTTTTTTAAGCCAAATATCAAGATAATGAAAGATTGAATAAATTAACTAAAAGGCACTTACTTTAGGTCCTTTTAATGCCAAACAACAAGAAAATATCATAAAGGTTGGAACTTTAGGTCAAAAGGTGAAAGCTTTAGAATAAAAAGCTAAACTAGTCAAAACCCTAGAATAAGAAGACCTATGAAGAACGACTCAATAAAACCATAAAAGATAATATAAGATTGGAACTTTTTGATATTTTAGACTCAAAGAAACATTACCCAACACAAAAACAACAATAAGACTCAATCTTTTTGGATTTTTGAACAAAAGAAAGCAAAAGACAACAACGAGGAAGAACCCTAGTTGGATTTTTCTAAGGACTAAATAAACAAGAAAACAAGAAGAAAATAAGGACATAAGCTTGGTAAAAGCACTAGGTCTGATGCCAACTGATACGAGAGGCAATCTAGCCTAAGACCAAGCTTGGATGGTGGAAAAACTCGGCCCCTTAAATCTTTGGGATTGCGAACCTTGATATTACCTCAACTCATGATCCAACGAGTTAGCGAACCAAGTTTAGAACGTAGAAGGTACCACAACAAAGGTAATTACTTGATTGATAAGCCAAGAAAACCTAGAGAGAATCATAAGATAATCAAAATAGCTTTCAAGAAGCCAGAGGAAAAAAATCTTCAAAAAGAAATTTCATTCATCTAATGATCCAAATGTCTTATAAGAGTAGGGTATTTATAGCTAGAAACATAGGCTTAGGAATGACATAAAAGCCCCTAGTAGCTGTTACAATTTAAAAATGTAAGAAAACACCAAAAATAAAGATCTCGTAAATTACACCAATGGTTCCTGCTTTGATTACCGTGCATGGGAATGAGTCACAGAAATCATTTAGAGCTTCTGACCATTCCCTCAACTCATTCCCGCACGCAAGAACCAGCCACGAGAATCATTAGAATCTTTGACTTCATTCTCGTGATTGATTTCATTTTGATGGTTGATTCCTTAGCAGGGGAATAAGCTAGGTCTTGGCTCACTTGAATAATTGTGTACACCCTTATTTCTTGTGGGTCAATTCCTTCAATGACTTTTGGGTTATTAACTTGATCTTTAATGGCACGAAAAAACCTTGAGGGAGTCCTTTAACTTCTTTGCTCAAGCCCTTATCACCGGTCCACTTGGAACACCAGCTTCATTTCCTTGAACGCCTTGATCATCTACTATGTCCTCATCAAGTGACAATAAAAAAGGGAGGGACCGCTGCTTTGTTTCCCTCTCAATTTTTTAAATCCTATTTTATTCCTCTCTCTTTCTCTCTATACTTTCTCTTCGCCTCTTCTATTCTTTATAACTTCTCTTTACAATTTCATATGAAATTTACATACCAATACACCTATTTATCCTAGAGTTTGGGCTTCAACAATTTTCATCATATTGATCATCCCTTTGGAAATTTAGTACGTTGAAATTTAGTTTTTCATTTTTATATAATTTGGTGATTCTATTTGTGTATTAGTTAAAACTTACGAAGGATTGTGTGAGAGATATGATATCTAAATTGGTTCACTTAATTGTTTAAGCATTAATTGTGTTATTTGTTGCTTGATTGAGTGAGTTACAATGCCTCCAAGAAGGAATAGTAATGCATCAAATGAGTCAAGAAAAAGAATCCGAGAGGTTAGTATTAGTCATAGAGCACCTTCATCTTTTGATAATTTTTTATTTCTTAGTGCTGATAATGAATGATGGTATTTGGAAAGGGTGCATAACACTGTTTCGGTTGAGGTGAAAGTGGACTCTAATTTAGATGCATAATACCACTTTCATGATGCTCTTGCACACACAATTAGGTTGGGGCCAGATATTGGAGTTATTTGTTAATTATAAGCTTGATTTGGTGAGACAATTTTATGCCAACTTCAATAAAAAAGATAAGTTCAACACCAATGTAATTGAAAATTATGTGAAAGAGGTTAACATGGCTTTCACTTCAGAGTTGTTGATTGAGATTCTTGGAGCCATAAATGAGGAACCTCTATTTGAAATGCGTAGAATTATGGTTATTATGATCCTTAGTGGATTTGGGAGGCTGTTACAAACAAATATTGCATTGGTAGATGGGTTAGGTATTGTAGGAAACTTGATGGTAGTGCAAGTATCGCACCATTTATTGTACCTACCAAGTTTTTGCATTTGACATGCTTTCAATTAGGTCAACAAAAGAATAGTCTAAAGGCTACTACCTATCAAATTAAAACACCTAATTCCCTGTAATACAGATCGTACAGTAGTGTAGGGAATAGGATCGATCCCACAAGTAATGGTTAAGAAATACTAGATTTCTTCGAACTCCTCTATTATCTAGTTAACACACCAGAGCAAATTTATCTAAAGAAAACTAACTAAGAATTACCTAAAACAAAATAGCAATGTCTAAGAAGAGTATGAGGAATGAGTGCCTAGGATTTAGAATCATTTTATGACCTAAGTTGCCATCAATTAACCTCCTTTATGCCCTCTCAATTACCTTGTTTAGAGCACAATTGCTCTAATTTTCACTCTCATGATAACAACCTTTAAATCCTTTCCTACTCTTGTGGTAAAGTGATTAATATCAGTTCATTTTACCTTATGGACTACTCTTAACTCATTCAGGAATACCACTACTCTCGTGTGAAATATTACCTAAACTTTACTTGTCCCATTTTTACTACCACTATCAACTCTCGTTGCATAGGGATAATTTTGACGGTTATAACAGTTAGTCATCCAATTACAATCTAAGTTAATCCAAGAAAGTGAATAAACAATGCAATGTCAGCATAAAGTTTAGTCAATTAGACAACCATTAATTATAAAAAATCATCAAAAGTTGCTGCACAATCTCTTGTGCTCATCCACAATCCTTTCTTGTTTGCTATTCTCTACTATGGCTAAAGAGAGAGAAAACTACTAAAAATCTCTTAAGAGAAAAACTAAAAAATAAAAGCTACGGTGTATAAAGATTACAAAGTTTTTCATGCCCTAAACTACTCTTCATAAAGGAAGTAGTTGGGTTGCAGTAGAAGTCTTCGAAATTAGAAAATTCCCTCTTTTTCTTGCTCCCTTTTGCAATAGAACAGAAAATTTGTCGTATCTGCGACGTGTATTTGCGATCGGATACCCCTTCCTGCGACACTCAACCTTCGCGGCCGAGAAAATACCCGCGACGCATATCCATGTGCAGATACCATCGCAGGTATAACTTTTCTTTTGCTTTCATGAATTTCTACACAACTCATTATCCTTTCTTCATTCATCATTCACTATCATCCATGTTCTTGCCAGTTTAACTCCTTTGGTGCTCTAGAGCTAATCAAGCTTACAATTTATAACAAAAATAAAGAAAAACTATAAGTATCTACTCAAACTAAAACAAAAGGTAAATCAATCAAAAATTAACATGATCAACTAAAAAGCTATACATAACCACCTAAACAAACAGCTAAATATTACTCCAATTTTGTACTTATTAAATTCCCCCAAATTTAAGTCTTTACTTGTCCTCAAGTAAAAAGCCCTCAAAACAAAGACCTAACAAAGATAAAAAACAATTACTCACTTGGATACCCAGTACATTCAAATTATAATCTCAGTTAATCAACTCCAAATACTCATGACATCAAATAGAGAAAAAGCAATAAACTCAAAATCATGTTTATCTAATTTAATCTAACAGCTCCACTCAAACTCCACAAGCAGTAAAACAACAATTGACAAGTAATTTCATCTATTCACAGCTTTTAACCTTCAGAACTTAGGATGTATTCATCCTTGACATCAAAGAAGATTCGACCTTTCTCCATTCTGACGTGAGTGTTCACATTTGTTAATACAAACCCCCGATTACTCAGCATTCCATCGTTGTAGGTTGCTATGCATGCTCATAGTATTAACACCTTTTACGCGAATGTTGACATTTCTTAATGCCAACCCCCAATTACTCAGTATCAATACTAGAGGAGTAGCCCCTAATTTCTCTTGTTCTACTACTTCTATTACCACTTCTACCACTTTCTTTTTTCCTCTTTCCTCTCTCTCTCTCTCTCTATAAATGGAAAGAGAATACGGGAAAATTCTCATTACGAGAAAACACACCTCATTCTTTAAGTCTACTAACCATAAATAAACTACATCACTTATCAACCATGCTAAACTTATTCTCATGGCATCTTATAGAGATAATAAATATTACACATTCAATTCACCACAATTCAGGCATCACTCAACTGCACTCAATATCACTTTTTCTAAAGTCAATTACCTAATTTATAACCAAATATACCAGGTATCAGGAATTTAGTACTTACTATCAATATAACATTGGTGTAGTACCTACTCATATAAACATCTACTATTTAGCTAACCCCCACACTTGAGTGATACATTGTCCCCAATGTGCAAAAGAATAAACATAAAGGAAGAGCATATAAAAAAACAAATAATCAAAACTAAAACTTTCCTTACGAATAAGTAGTATGTCTATTGAAGTACGTGCCTCAACCAGCTTCATCTACAAACAAAAACAGAAAAGTGAGCAATAAGTGCAGTACTAGAATAATAAACTAACTAAAACTCAAACCAAACTAGAAAAGAAAGAAAAACGAAGAAAAGTAAACACATGAAATACCTAAATTGGTGGCAGGATATCATCTCCCAAACCACTATCCACGCCATCACCAGCTAAACTAGGTCCAGCTCCCTCTCCACCTGGACGCATCAACTGTAGAATCTGGTGTAAGGATGCTTCCATGTCTGCCATCCTTGTGTCCATCCCATGCATCTATGTCTGGACACCCTGCATCTGTGTATCTACTAACTGCATCCAAGTCTGCATCGACTAGAAATTTCCCTGAACTTCCAATCTCCAAGCAGCTAGATCCACTCTCAATGCATCCACATTATCTATAGGATGCTATCCGGATGTCGACCCCGATGGTGCCTCCTCAACTTGCGATGGCTGATAATCCTCAAAAGTAAGCTACTTATCTACTCGTTGAGATTGAAAATGTCTGAGTACCGTCATTCATCTTAATAGCCTTCAGAGTAGCTAATGTGATGATATCACTGGGGTCAATGGGTAGTCTCTGCATTCCATCCACTGGGACGCCTACCTGCTCGAATATCAAGGAGAGAAGTCTCGAGAAACTAAAGCATGTGTTAGTGGCCCTAGTTCTCACCATTATCCCCATATAGCTAATGATCACGTTAGGGAGTGAAGTAGCTATGGGCATAGAACTATTCACCAACTTCTCCAAAAAGTACAAATCACTATTGCAGAGTTCATTTTTGCTGCTTTGTTTTGGCTTCACATTCTGTGCTAAAATAGAGGAAACGATGTGTAGTTGACTCTTCTTGAACTTTTGAGCTCAAGAGACTATTCTCTCATCTTGCCTTGAGATCTCCCCTTTTACTCCAAGTTTGGCTATTGCCTCATCAGGGTCCCAGTCCTCGAGGAACTCAAATTTCCTACTCCCTTCTTGATTTGGTCCATTATTTGGAAACTCGAGAATTTGAGCTAGGCTCACCCTAGTAATTAGCACCACCTATCCTTGTATCATAGAACTTATGAACCACCACACTATTTTGTCTTGTCAATCACGTTCACATAAACTTCTTGACCAAGCTGGGTAATAGTAGCAGAATTGAATCTCACCCCAACCTTGCAAACAATGCAGTCACCTGAAAGTAGTCATCCACCTCTTGTGCGACTGACTTTTTCTTGATCAGGTCCATATGTTGTCGTGTTGTGTACTATTGATTTTTCAAAGAAGTGTTTTGGTAGCATCCAATTGGGGTTCGGGTACATCTTCACCCTGGGGTCTATGTGAAGACAAACCTCTAGACCTCTTACTAGCAACTCTGGAAGACGAAGCCATATCTACAAGAGATGGGAGAAACCACCCAAAATTGTCCAAAAATTACCCCAAAAGAGAGAGAAATTGCCACTAGGGCACCTTCAGTGTGCAAAAGAATTGAGATTAAAGGTGTTTGGGCGGTGAAATTTGGTGGGATTTGGGAAAAAAGGATTTAGAGTTCGTAATAGAGAAGGAGAGGATTGGGAAAGTTTTGAAAAAAATTGGAAAAACTTACTTTAAAGCTGTGTTTCCCGACAGTACCCACGACGTGGATACTATCATAGGTACATGTCGTGGAAATGCAAAACCTTCTGCCCATGAGTGAAGTGTTTCCGTGACAGTTCCCGCGAATGAGTACTGTTGCGGGTACATTTGATGGTTGGTATATACGGTCGTTTACAATGTCGCGGGAAGGATAGAGTTTCTGGAATCCTACCTGCGATAGTTTGTGCGAATGGGTACTGTCGCAGGAAGGCCCAATTTTTGTATCGCGGATATCAAAAAGTTTCTAGAAGGTATCCATGCAGGTACCTGGGAATGGGTACTTTCGTAGATACAATCCCGCGTTACCTTCCGGGACGTATTTCTCTCAATGCGAAAACAAAAATGTTTTTGGAATGGTACCCGCTATGCTTCCCACACGCGGGATGGTGTCGCGGGTACACAAAACTTTCTGCCCATTACAAATTTTCATCCAAAGTTTTTTTCAAAATTAGTCCCAAACTTATGTGCAAATACAAAAGACAAACAAAATGACCTATTGAAGACACATCCCATTCCATTGGTTTTGCATTTCAATCAATACACAAGAACACATAAAGAAACATAAATCAAATCAACAAAAACCAAAATATACTACTCAAACCAACAAGAAAACTAATGAAATCAATCAAAAGTTTGTTGGGTTGCCTCCCTAACTAGCGCTTTAGTTAAAGTCTAAAGCTAGACTCTACTATGCTCTCAAGAATGAGTAGGATCTCCCAGAGAGATTGCCTCTCCTCTGGGCAAAAATTCACCAGTTAGGAATAGTTTAAGTCGCTGCCCATTCACCTTGAATGGTTCTCCTTTGTCAAATTTAATCTCAACAGCCCCATAAGGAAAACCTTAGTAACCTCATAAGGTCTAGACCTATCTTGACTTAAGCTTTCCCGAAAATAGTTTGAGGCATGAATTGAACAATAAAACTTTTTGACCAACCTCAAACTGTTTGTGGGAAATATGCTTATCATGCCAAGCCTTGGTCTTTTCCTTATAGAGTTTACTACTCTCATAAGCATTCAATCTGACTTCTTCCAGTTCACTCAACTCTAGACGTCGTTTATTACCTGTAGAAAGCTAGATCTAATTAATTGCTTTTATAGCCCAATAAGCCCGATGCTCTAGCTCTACAGGTAAATGACATCTCTTCCCATATACCAACTAGTAAGGAGACATTCCTAAAGGTGTCTTAAAGGCAGTCCTATATGCCCACAAGGCATCATCGAGTTTAATAGCTCAATCCTTCCTAGACTTATTCACAGTTTTCTCTAGGATGAGCTTTAACTCTCTATTTGCTAGCTCAGCTTGCCCATTAGCTTGGGGATGATAAGGCAGGGACATTCTATGCTTGCACCCATATTTGAGTAATAAGGCTTCAAATTGCTTATTCTTGAAATGCTTGCCCTCATCACTCACTATGGCTCTAGGGACCCCAAATCTACTAAATATGTTTTTCTTCACAAACTTAAGTACTACCTTAGCATTCATTTGTGGGTGTAGCTAAAGCTTCTACCCATTTAGACACATAATCAATAGCTACCAAGATGTACTTATGGTTGTGAGATGATAGAAAAGGTCTCATAAAATCTATACCCCAAACATCAAACAATTCAACCTCTAACACTGGTGTTTGCGGCATTTCACTTCTCCTAGAAATGTTCCCTGTTTTCTGACATTGATTGCAACTCAAAACAAAATTCCTAGCATCCTATGCATAGATGGCCAAAAGAATCCTGATTGCCACACCTTTGCTATAGTCTTAAATGTGCTAAAATGACCCCCAGTCTCTAGACCATGACAATGCAATAGAATACTATAGGATTTCATCCTCAGGCACACATCTCCTAATCATCCCATCAGCACAATGTTTATAAAGAAGAGGTTCTTCCAAAAGTAACTTCTCACATCATGTAAGAACTTCTTCTTTTGATTATACCCCATATCCTTGGGAAGTATGCCACTAACCAAGTAGTTAACTAGGTCAGCATACCAAGGGAATTCCTAATTGCTAGCACATATTCATCGAGGAAAATTCTCTTGAATAGGAATTTGATCATTGTTAGGGATATATTCCAATCTAGACAAGTGGTCGGCTACAACATTTTTCAACCCTTTTTATCCCTAATTTCAACATCAAATTCTTGTAACAAGAAGAATCCATCTTATTAACCTTGGTTTAGCTTCTTTTTTAGTCAATAAGTATTTAAGAGCTGAATGGTCAGTAAAGATGATTACCTTAGACCCCACTAAGTAGGATCTAAACTTATCTAAAGCAAAGATAACCGCCAATAGCTCTTTTTCAGTGGTTGCATAATTAATTTGAGCTTCATTAAGTATTCTACTAGCATAGTAGATCACATGCAACCTACCTTCATGTCGTTGACCTAAAACTGCCCCCACAGCATAATCACTTGCTATCACACATCAATTCAAAAGGCAATTTCCAATCAGGTGATGCAATAATGGGGCAGAGGTCAACTCCATTTTTAACTTATTGAATGATTTTAAGCACTTATCACCAAAGTCAAAAGGAGCATCTTTAGCAAGTAGGTCACACAAAGGTTTTGTAATTTTAGAAAAATCTTTAATAAAACGTCTATAAAACACCGCAATGACCTAAGAAGCTCTGTTATCCCTTTTACATTAGTAGGTGGAGACATTTTTTCAATTAGTTCAATTTTTACTATATCCACCTCAATCCCCTTAGATGATATTTTATGGCCTTAGGAACAATTCCTTCCTTGACCATAAAATGGTATTTTTTCAATTTAAAACTAGGCTAGTCTCTTCACATCTTGTCAAGACTAACTCTAGATTATGGAGGACAATCATCAAAAGATTTTTCAAAAATTGAGAAGTCGTTCATGAATACCTTCATTATTCTGTCAATGTAATCACAAAAAATGGCCATCATGCAATGCTGAAAGGTGGGAGGCATATTGCAAAGGCCAAAAGGCATACACCTAAAAGCAAATATCCCATAAGGACAAGTAAACGTCGTCTTCTCTTGATCCTCGAGTGCTATAGCTATCTGGTTATACCCTGAATAACCATCTAAAAAGTAATAAAATGTACAACTAGGTATACGCTTAAGCATAACATCAAGAAAAGGTAGAGAGAAATGATCTTTCCTAGTGGCTGAATTTAACTTCCTATAATCAATGCAAACTCTTCACCCAACCACTAACCTAGATGATATAAGGCTCATCGTCTTTCCTTTTACAATTGTAGTACCACCTTTCTTTGGCACTACATGGATTGGACTTATCCATTGACTATCAGAGATGGGATAGATGATGCTAGCATCTAACTACTTCAAGTATCTCTGATTTCACCACATCTTTCATAGTTGGGGTTAAGCCTTCGTTGAGCTTCTATTACTTGGCTTACAATTGATCTTCCAGTAATATACGATGCATATACATAGAAGGACTTATCCTACTTTAAGTCAGATATTGACCAACTAATTGCCTTTTTGTGTTTCTTTAAAACCTCTAAGCAGTTTGTCATTTTGCTCAGAGTTCAATTCATTGCTTCACAATGACAATGCAATGTATCCATCTCCCTAAAAATTCGATACCTAAGATGCTTAGGTAATGACTTTAATTCTAACATAGGAGTTTGGATATTAGACTGTGGTGGTAGCCCTTGCTTACTCCTAAATCCTCAAATACTGATTTCCTCTTATATGGCTCTCTAGAATCTAGGTGTAACATTAGCTCCTCTACTTCCACACACTCCTCAAATAATGGATCCTTACCAAATAGACACAACTCTAATCTATCTTTTCCTAAAGCAGCTAACTTAAACTCCTTTGTCAAATCCCCCACTAAGTCTATAGAATAGACGTGATCAGTAAATAAAGGATACTGGATCATACTATTTAAATTGAACTCCACCTCTTCATCATCTATTTAAAACTTCAACTTTTCATTCTTCACATTTATTATAGTACCTACTGTAGCCAAGAATGGTCTCTCTAAAATAATAACCTATGTAAACATCTTTCTCCATATCTAAGATTATAAAATCAACAGGTATGATGAATTTGTCAATTTTGGCAATTACATTTTCTAACACTCCCATGGATGACGCATAGACCTATCAGCAAGTGGAGTGTCATGTTGGTGCTTTTCAACTCAGTGAGCCCCAATTGTCTTGCAATAATTAAAGGAATTAGTGAGACACTTGCACCAATGTCGCACAAAGCCTTAGAAATTTCTAACTTACCTATGGCACAAGGGATAGAAAAGCTCTTAGGGTCCTTTAATTTAGGAGAAAGTTTATTTTGAATACATGCACTACTCTTTTCAGTGAGAGCAATGATCTTGTTATTAACTAATTTCCTCTTGTGAGACATCAATTCTTTCAAGAATTTAACATATGAGAGAATCTGTCTTATAGCATCCACAAAAAGAATATTAATGTGCATATTTTTAAAGATATTCATGAATTTCTCAAAATCTACATCATTTTTGACATTTTGAAGCCTTTGTGGGAATGGAACTGGTGGTACATGGGCTACTTTTGATGGATCACTTACTTTCTCCTATATTTGACCCTCACTTTTTGTCATTGTTTCTTTCCCATGATTCAACCTAGGGTTTTTTGTCCTAACCTCATTGTCTCCTCGCTCATGCTCATGCTCTAACTCTCTCCCACTACGAAGTGTGACAGTCCTTGATGTGCTCACGGGGAATTGAACTTCAGGTTGACTTAGGACAACTCTTCTCTATTCCTAGCCTTCACTGTCCTCAGCAATTTGCCCTATTTGTGTGTAAAATTTCTCTACATATTTGACTATTTTTTCTATCCATGTCTTGAGATAACTTTTCAAAAAGCTATCTCTCATTCTGGCTTTTGTGTAGGTTAGGTAGGTTTAGGTAGAAAACCTAGAGGGTTAACTTAGCCTTTGCTGAGTACCTCTATCTCTCCATCCAAAATTTAGGATGGTTTTATCAACCAGGATTGATACGTGTTGGAGTAAGGGTTATTTCTGAATGTTGATTGTTAAAGTTGGCATATTGCACTTGCTCATTAGAACCACAAGTTAGCTATTTCATACTGATCCACCACACATAGTGCAATATGCCATGACAGGATGTGAGGCTAGAGCATCCTCCATTTTTTAGAAGGCTAAGCACATCTTACATCTAGGCAGATAGTGCATTTAGGATATCATGGTTAGATATAGACATGGTCATTCCCCTTCTTTGACTGCCCCTAATGTTGGCCCATTGGTAGCTATTGGCAACCATTTCCTATATGAGGTCTTGGGCTTCCTTCGTAGACTTACCCATCAAAGCTCTGCCCACTGTACTATCTACATTCTGCTTAGTAGAATATGCTAAACCATTGTAGAATGTTTGTACAATGAGCCACTCTGGCAGTCCATGGTGCGGACATTTCATAAGTAACTTCTTGTACCTCTCCTATGCCTCATACAATGACTTTTCCTCTAACTACCTACAACTAGTTATGTCCATCTTAAGCATGGCAATCTTGGTGGGTGGGAAGTACTTATTTAGGAAGGTTTTAGACAATTCAACCCAAGTGGTAAAGGAGTTAGGTGCAAAAGAATACAACCAAAGCTTAACCTGTCCTCTCAAAGACAAAGGGAACAAATGTAACTTGATAGCATCCTATGGGACTCCATTTACTTTCAGGGTGTCACAGATCTCAGAGAAATTAACTTAATGAGCATTTGGGTCCTCTATGGCAGTTATCCAAACTGCTCTTGTTGAACCATCTGAATCAAGGCTGGCTTGATTTCAAAATTGTTGGCATTAATGGTGGGCCTTGCAATGCTTAATTGGCACAAGTCCCATCAGGCAAAGCAAAATCCTTAAATGCCCTCTGCTCAGCCATTTGCACCTGTGGAAAATTAAACTCAGAGTTTTTGCTTTGGATTCTAGATCTAGTTGTACACTCCTATCTTCCTCCATTTCTTCTATTATCAGTTCAGTTCATTTCTTCCTAAGCATTCCTAGTGGTACGTTCTATCTTAGGGTCAAGAGGAAGCACTAGCTTTAAAACTCTATGCATATACTATTTCGCTCATAGAAAAATTACACCTAAAGTAAATCAAAGAAAATCTAAACAAAATTAAAAATTACAACTTAGATTAATAGAGTAAATACAAAACCTAATATTCTAGACACCATTCCCCGGTAGTGGTGCTAAAAACTTGACAAGCTCTGAATTAGGTCAACAAAAGAACAGCCTAAGGCTACTACCTATCAAATTAAATCAACTAATTCCTTGTATCTACAAGAATACATATCGCACAGTTGTGTAAGGAATATGATCAATTCCACAGGGAACAGTTAAGAAATATTAGATTTCTCTAAACTCTTCCATTATCTAGGCAACACACCAGTGCGAATTTATCTAAAGAAAACTAACTAATGATTACCTAAAACGAAATAGCAATATCTAAGAAGAGTATGGGGAATGAGTGCCTAGGATTTAGAATCATTTTATGACCTAGGTTGCTATTAATTAACTCCTTTATGCCTTCTCAATTACTTTGTTTAGAGTCCAATCTCAATTTATCTAATTTTTGCTCTCGTGATAAACTAGTAATTACCAACTTATTAATACTTTCCTACTCTTGTGGTAAAGTGATTAATATCGGTTCGTTATATCTTATGGATCACTCTTAATTCATCTAGAAATACTACTACTCTCGTGTGAAATATTGCCTAAACTTCACTTGTCCCTCTTTCCAGCTACCCCTATCAACTCTCATTGTTGCATAGGAGTAATTTAGACAATCATAATTGTTGGCCACCCAATTACAATCCTATTAATGCAAGACAATGAATAAACACGGCAATATAGGCATCAAGTTCAATTAATCAAACAACCATTACTCATAAAAATCATCTAGACCCTAGACAAGAACAATTTAAAGTACTCATAATTATGGCAGCAAAGATGAAATCTTTCAATCTAAAAGCCATAATAAATGACAAAACAAAGAGAAGTGGAAAGAAAAATTTATTGATTAGTGAAAATCATCAAGTATCTGCACAATTCCCTTGCTTGTTCATCCACAATCTTCCTTGCTTTGCTATTCTAAACTAGGGCTAAAATTGTAGAGGAAAGAGAAAATCTAATTCTAGAGAGCAAACTAAAAAAAACTACGGTGGTGTATGTTACAGCATTTTTCATGCCCTAGACTACTCTTTAGAAAGGAAATAGTTGGGTTGTAGTAGAAGTCTTCAAAATTGAAAAATTTCCTCTTTTTCTCGCTCCCATCTGCAACAAAATAGAAAATTTGTCGTATCCGTGACGTATATCAATGATAGTATAAATACCCGCGACGCGTATCCGCACATGAACACCGTCGTGGGTATAACTTTTCTTTTGGTTTCACGAATTTCTGCACAGCTCATTCTCCTTTCTTCATTCATCCTTCACCATCATCCATGTTCTTGCCAGTTGGACTCCTTTGGTGTTTTAGAGCTAATCAAACCTGTAATTTATAACCAAAATAAAGCAAAACTATAAGTATCTACTCAAACCCAAACTCAAACAAAAGGCAAAATCAATCAAAAATTAACATAATCAGCTAAAAAGCTATACTTAACCACCTAAAAATTACTCCAATTCTGTGCTTATCAGTGTTTAAGGCATAATTTGATTGTTTGCTTATTTAATCGTAATGTTATGCCTGCATCTAATGGTAGTAATGTTATGTGTGTCTCTAATTGTTATTTCTTAGATAAAATAGATGATGGATTAGGAGACATTGCATATAATCCATTGGTTATAGTGATGCTAAGTATAATGACCAATGCTACGTGGTACAATAGGAAGGATAAAACATTCTCTAATGCACATCCACTGACTTTACTATTTGGGCATTTTGGTGTTGAGTTGTAGGGTGAATTTTGTGATGTATACCATTCTTGATATCCAAATGCCAACGATTTTGAGGATAACATACGATAGATCACTTAAAGTGCAACAGTAAGCACAAGAAAAAGCTAAGGAAGAGGAAGAAGAAATCGAGGAAATGAAGCAAGGTGCAGGTACTTGATGACAACCTCAGCAACCTTCTATGTGATATATGATGCAGTCAATGATGGTGATGCAATCGCACTCGAGATCCCACGTTAATTTCCTAACGGGAACTTTTGAGAGTTCACAAACCACAGGACTAAACCCACCCTAGGATCGTCTTTTGTTTCTAGGGAACAAACTAACTCCAATTCTATCCAAGAATTAAAACTAATCAGATAAAAAAACTCAAACCCCTAACCAAATCTGTTGATTAGAACTCAAGATATAAGATAGAATTTCAATGAATCACTAGAAGAAATCACAAGTTTTCAAGAGAACCCAAAAGAAGAAATTCTCACCAAATCTTATTAATCATCAACATTATATACTACATGATAGTTATAAGGTAATAACACAGGTAATGTACCAAAAAATAAAAAATTTATTTCCATAAGCCATGGATCTCTTTGATATATCTATATGATTATACGTGTGTGTAGCATAAATACCACAAGCATAGAAGGTTTCTATGCTTCAGAGGGCAAGATCTTATTCAATAAAGATGTTGTGTCTACCACGAAGAGCTTCCCAATTGTTGAGCCTTTAATAGTATCCACACGAACACGATCTTCAGGAACCTGTATGGACTTGCTTTCCTGGCCTTTTGAGTGCTAGTTTGCTTGAACTATTATGAAAAATACAAGAAGAAGAAAAAACCAAACTTTTAGGAGAGAGAGAGAGAGAGATAAGAGAAACTTCCAAGGGTGCCATTCCTCTCTTGCAATTTTTTTTCTCTAAACTAGTCTTGTGTTTTATCAATCATCCAAGAGTCAAGGCATGGACTTATTTATAGATGTAGTGTTGATGTCCGTTTCGCTATACTATGGATACTTAGGCAAGTGTACCTATCGTTTCCAGTAGTACAGTGTATAGGAGTACCGAGTGTCGATCCCACAGGGACTATGTGAGTACTAGTACTAACCTTCTTGTTATTATCTAACCTCACAAAGCGAATGATGAATTTATTGAAAATACAAATTAACTAAATTAATTACCTAATTAAAGCACAATCTAGAATTCAGTAGTGAGAATGGTCAAAAGTAGAGGTGAATTTAGATGAAAAATTCCCCTAAACCAACATGCCAAGACTCTAACTTGATTAATGATTAACCCAATTACTTAGACCCTAGAATCCCTAATGTGAATTATATCCTTTCTCAAGTGAAACAATTCCTACCTTCTCGGTTGATTAATTGGAATCTCTTCTCAATTAAAACCCCTAAAAGATGCAATTTCTAATCAATGGACTCCATTTGTGGTTGAGCTTTAATCCTAAAACTCAACTTAGGAAGAACTCATGTAATCCTATCTTTAGCAATTCATTCAAGTTCTCTCTATTCATGAAGTGATCTAATCATATGTGTAATCTCTCGATATACCCATACAAAATCAACACTTGAATTGAAGGATGCATGCAAATCCCAATCCAAAACACAAATAAACTCATGAATAAATCTAAGAACAAAGTGGGTCTTTCATTAAACCAAGAATAAAATCATAGACATAAGAATCTAGAGTTCATCCCATCTAAATAATAAACAACTCAATTCATAATTACAAGTTCATTGGATTGATCTGCCAAGAGTTACTATTCATGGTGCTAATGAATTATACTCTTAATGGCAATGGTGTAAGTGATCTTTAGACTTGAGATTACCATGGTATCTTGAGTGTGGATTGCTATGCTTTGACTCTATTGCTCGGTGCTCGTAAAAGAGTAGCCCATACGATAAAGATTAGGTATAGTATGAAGCATGGAAGGATAGTGAGTAATCAATATAGGATTCACCACTCCTTATTATAGGAGAGTATATTCCGGATTGGTCACTTATTGAAATATGACTTAAAGAATCTTTGACGCAAAAGTGAAAGTATAACTTGAAAGAGTTTCAAGATTATGCTTTTATAGAAAGTTATATTTTCGAAATAAGAAATCATTAATTAGTCATTTAAAGAGTGCGCTCTACACTCTCAGACTAATTGGGATATAATGTAGTGAAAGGATATTAATTACATGGTAACATTGTCATTGATAGGTGTAGTCTACCTATGACTTTCCTATTCACTTGGGTGGTCATGATGCATTGCTAGACGCCACTCATGATCTATAAGTACAAATTAATTAATTAGTGAATTAATGATAAATTAAAGTGTTTAATTTATCTAACTCTTAATTGATTAATTAATGAGTTATAATTCATACTTATTGCCAACGTGAATGGAACCTAATCGGTCACACACAATAAGAATATGGTTTCTGGGTTAAATTGTTATTAAGATAAGTATATGATACTTATGGGGTTAGTTTATGTGATAAATTAACTTAAAGGACTTAATTATAAATATTGTAAGTCTTAATGGAAATTAGTTTCTTAAAGGGAATTAAGAAACTATTTGGTTTCCTTTTGGAATAGGTTTCCTAAAGGAATAGGAATTAGTTTAAGGTAAGCTTCCTAAACCTTCTTGGTTTTCAATTGCACTTGTTTCCTTAAAAACTAGGATACTACATCTATAAATAAGTCCATGCCTTGACTCTTGAATGAATGATGCAACATTAAGACACAAAATCTAGAGAGAGAAAAATTGAGAGGGAGGGGCGTTATTCTCCCCAAGCAAAATTGCCACCCTCTCTTCTCCTAATAATTAGGGTTTTATTTTCTTCCTCTTCTTGTTCTTGTGTTCTTTATAATCATTCAAGGGAGCTAGCACTCAAAAGGCAAGGCAAGCAAACCCAAAGGTTCCTAAAGATCGTGTTTGTGTAGATACCATTGGAGGATCAACACTTGGAGAGCTTTTCATGATAGATCAATACCTTCATCGAATAGAATCTTGCCCTTTGAAGCATAGAAACCTTCTATGCTTGAGGTATTTGTGCTAAACACCCTTTAATCGTATAGATTACGTTAAAGAAATCCATGGTTAAGGTAATAAATTTTTAAATTTTCGCTGCGTTACTCCCCTTATTACCTTACATTCACATGCTCAGAAACGGATAAAGGTAGCAAATCCAATGGAGCAAGAAGGTTAAGTCCATAGGCAATTTTGAACGGTGAATGCTTAGTAGCATAATGTATAGTTCTATTATATGCAAACTCTACATAAGGCAAACATTCTTTCCATATTTTGAGGTTCTTTTTAATGATGGCACACAATAATATAGATAATGTTCTATTTACTACTTCCGTTTGGCCATCAGTCTGTGGGTGACTCGAAGTTGAAAATAACAATTTATTACCCAATTTTGCCCACAAAGTCTTCCAAAAATAGCTCAAAAATTTGACATCTCTATTAGATACAATAGTTTTAGGTATGTCATGCAATCTAACTATTTCCCTAAAGAATAAATCCGCTATATGAGATGCATGGTTAGTTTTATGACATAGAATGAAATGTGCCACTTTAGAAAAACTATCTACAACCACATAAATAGAATCATGACCTCTTTTTGATCTAGGTAATCCAAGTACAAAATTCATTGAAATGTCTACTCATGATTCACTAGGTATAGGGAGTGGAATATACAAACCATAGGGTTGCAACTTAGATTTAGCCTTGCAACATGCAGCACATCTTTCCACCACTTTCTCAACATCTTTCTTCATGTGTAGCCAATAAAAGTGTTCTTGAAAAATAGAAAGAGTTTTAGCCACTCCAAAATGTCCCATTAATCTACCACTACGTTATTCCCTAACCAATAATTCTCTAATGGAACCATTTGGAACACATAACTTGTCCACATTCATCAAGTAACCATTAAAAATGTAAAACTTACCATAAGGTGCATGTTTACATTTCTCAAAAATATCACTAAAGTCTTTATCATTGGCATACATTTCTTTCAATAGTTCAAAACCTAGTAATTTCGAATCAAGTGTAGTGAATAAGGCATACCTTCTAGAAAGTGAATCCACCACTACATTAATCTTACGAGATTTATACTTGATAACATACAGAAATATATCAATGAAGCTAATCCACCTGGCATGTCTCTTATTTAGCTTGAGTTGCGATTTCAAATGTTTAAGAGACTCATAATCGGTGTGGATTACAAACTCTTTCAGTCTTAAATAGTGCTACCAAATTTGCATTGCTCAAATCAATACGTACAATTCTTTATCATAAGTAGGATAATTCAATGAAGCCCCATTTAATTTTTCACTGAAATACACAATCGGTCTCCTTTCTTGTATTAAGACCGCCCCTATGCCAACAACTAAAGCATCACATTCAATTTCAAAAGTTTTATCAAAATTAGGTAAAAGCTAAAATAGGTGCATGTGTGAGTTTGTCCTTTTAATGACTTGAAAAGCCTTCTCTTGGAATTCTTCCCAATGAAACTTCTCATTTTTCTTGATAACAGCAAGTTATTGGTGCAGCTATAGTACTGAAATCTTTGACTATACCACCGATAGAAACTTGCAAGTCCATGAAAACTCCTAACCTCGCTCACGGACTTAGGTGTAGGCCATTCTTGAATAGCTCTAACCTTAGACTCATCAACCTATATTCCATCTTTACTAACAACAAAGCCTAAAAACACAAGTTGATTAGTACAAAAGTTGCACTTCTTCAGGTTAGCATAAAGTCCTTTCCTTACAAAGTACTTCAAGAACACATTTTAGATGAAATGAGTGGTCATCAAACATTTACTATAGATCAAAATGTCATCAAAGTATACAACCACATATTTCTCAATGAAGGGTCGCAAAACATGATTCATTAATCTCATGAAAGTGCTTGGTGCATTAGTCAACCCAAATGGCATAACTAACCACTCATATAATCCATGTTTTGTCTTGAATGTAGTTTTCCAGTTCATCTCCTTCTCTAATCCTAATTTGATAATATCCACTTTTTAAATCAGTTTTAGAGAAATATTCAGACGCATGAAGTTCATCTAACATATCATCAAGTCTAGAATTGGATGCCTATACTTTACCGTAATCGCATTGATAGCTCGACAATTCATGCACATTCTCCATGATCCATCCTTTTTAGGCACCAATATAATCGGCACGGCACATGGGCTTCAAGATTTCACGAACCCAACCTTTCTCCATTAGCTCTTCCACTTGCCTTTGTAACTTTTTAGTTTCCTCCGAATTACTGCTATAGGCTGGTTTATTTGAAAGTGACACACCTGGTATCAAATCAATTTGATACTCTATTCCCCGAATTGGCGGTAATCCACTTGGTACTTCCTCAGGAAACACCTCTTCAAATTCCTGCAAGAGATTTGAAATAGAGCTCGACAAAACGAGTTCATTTCATTAGTAGAAAATGATACTTCCCTGCACAAAAGCACAAAAACTGGTTGGTTAGAGTTAAAAGCTTTCCTCACAACCTTGGCTTTTGCAAATAAGCTTTGTTTTCTCTCTTGTTTTACCTCTAAGGTTGAATTAATCAATGCCTTTTGCCTTTCATTTTTCTGAACCCTTTTTCCTTCACCTTTCTCTTTTCTTTTTTTCTCATTCTCTAAATCACTCTCTTTTGCAAAGTAACTTGGTCCTCATACACTTGTTGAGGTGTAAGAGGCACCAATGTAACTTTTCTACCCCTATGTACAAAAGAATATTTGTCGGTTAGCCCATTGTGAGTAGTGTTTTTGTCAAATTGTCATGGTCTCCCAAACAATAAGTGGCAAGCTTGCATTGGTACTACATCACACAACACCTCATCTTCATACTTCCTAACCCTAAATGGCACCACAACTTGCTTTGTAATCCTCACTTCACCACTATTGTTTAGCCATTGTAGCTTGTAGAGTCTTGGATGGTCTCTGTAGGCAATGTCAATCTCTCTACCATGAGTGTACTTGTTACGTTCGCGCAACTTCCAGCATGAATGGTCAAACTACATACTTTGTCTTGAATATGACAACGTGTATAGAAGATGTTCTACCTTTGTGCTTCATTCTCCTTAATTTGTGCATTCAATGTTCGATGCACTACCAAGCCTAGTTGATCATTCGTTCCATACTCCTCTCCGAATGTGTGTTCGTCTTCCTCCATCAATGGTGACATATCCGCATATTCTTTCTCATCATTGGCCACAATCTCACCATTTGAAAGCAATAACATGGTTCTTTGATTTGGACATTGATTGGCATAATGTCTGCTTCCTTGACATTTGAAACATTTTAGATCTCTATTCCTCCCTTTAGATGGTTTATTAGTTGGTTTCCCTTTTGCTTTGCCATCTCCTTGGAGTTGCTCTTTGGGCTTTAGAGGTGTAGAAGTTGAAGCTTCTGTTTTATCCCTCTTTGAGGTAAATTGCTTCGAGATTGGAGAATGATAGTTTATAACAGGTTTGGAATATCCCCTCCTCTTAAGCCTCCGCTCCACCTTTGTAGCCTTGTTCACCATATCATCAATGTGGTCATAATGTTAGAGTTCCACCACGTTGGCTATATCTTGCTTTAACCCGCTCAAGAATCTAGCCATAGTTACCTCTTCGTTCTCCTCAATGTCTGCACAAAATATGGTTATCTTCATTTCCTTATAATAATCCTCCATACTCCTATTCCCTTGGATGAGAGTTTGAAACTTTTGGTACAAATCTCGATGATAATGATTTGGCACAAATCGCCTCTTCATAGCTCTTTTAAGCTCATCCCAAGTGTTGATTGTTGGTAGGCCTCTTCTCCTTGCCTAAGTGCACACCTGATCCCACCAAACAAGTGCATAGTCAGTAAATCTATTACTGCTAATTTTACCTTTTGCTCTTCGGTGTAGTTATGGCAATAAAATATCAACTCTATCTTTCTCTTCCACTCTGGGTACTCTTCAGGGTCCGATTTACCTTGAAAAGTGAGAAATTTGATTTTTACTCATTTGAATGTTTCTCCATGTTGGGCATTGTCACGTTGATCTCTCCGAGGTCTTCTAATCAATGGTTCAGGTTCTTCATCATTGAAATCTCCAAATTCCTCTGTAGGAGCCTTATCTTGCCGATTGGTTGACTTGGATTGTGTATATTCTATCCGATCCATTCTGGCGCCAATTGATTGTACATCTACTTTGATTGAATCAAAATTAGTGTTCATTTAAGCATTTATGAAATCCATCATCTTTTGGAAATCGAACGGTCTAGATTCCCCTTCCGTCGACATGATTTCTGCAAAAAAAAAAGGTTAGTACAAAGAAAAATAATCCTCGTTCCGCCTCCCGTGTATACACTCGCACTCGTATATCACTCAAAAATCATTCTATTAAGCTCACTATCTCAATTGACTTTCAAAGTTGATAACCTTCTCACAATGTACCTTGTGAAAGACTTACTGATGTGAAACCACCACTAGATTGAACACCAAGAATGACTCACTTTAAGTTGACTCAAAGAATGAGATTGGAAATTCAATAATACAAAGATTAGCTTTTGGACACTTGAGTTTGAAAAGTGAAAAGAATGGATTTCTTGAATATAAATCTTAAATTTCTTCACCCTTGAATGAAGATTTAACAAGAATTTTCTTTTCTTTGGATTTAAAATTCTTGAAAATCTCTATTCTTGTCTTCACAAATCAATCCACAATCAATCAATTTTTTTTCAACCTTGCACGATTTTTTTTTTAACTCCAACAATTTCAAGAATCAAGATTTAGAATTCTCTTGAACTTCTTCAATATCAACATCAAACCACCAACATCAAAATCATTTCATATTATAGGCCAACTTTTGACCTATCTAGATTTCTCTTTCAGACTAACACCACAAGATTCAAGATTTAGCTTCAAGAAATCAAGATCACAACTAGGGTTTTGGAAAGGATAGATAAAAATAGAAGTCTTGTTCTAGTTGTTCAAGCAAGACAAGAACAAACAACAAGAACTTGAGATTTAGGCTAAAGAACAACACAAAGATGGTTAGATCTACAATAACAAGAGTAGAACCTTGTAGATCTACAATATTAACACCACAAGAACAACAACGATAACACAAAACTAAATAAGAACAAGATTATAGGACACAAAAACAACTAAAAACAACAAGAACAATAACACTAGATACAATATATCACAAATAACAAATCTTAACCTAGTTTACCTCAAACTTTTGTTCTGATACCAAGTAATACGAACCCAAGATCAAGGTCGAGACAGGCTTAAGATCCAAGGGATGGAAGAGTCTTGACCCCTCTAACCCCTACAAACTTGAACAATCTTGATACTATCTCAACCCAAGTTTGCACGAATTAGCAAACCAAAACTATCGGTAGAAGGCGTCACAATCAAGTGCAGTTCTTGATTGACAAGCCAAGTTTTGAAACCCTTAGGTTAAACCTTAAGAATCTCAAATGAAAAGGCTTAAAAGCTAAAAGAGAGAAACTCTCAATTTCTTGAATAATTCTTCATAAAATTGTATCAATAGTAGTACAAAAAGATAAGTACTTATACATGGCTATTAATCTGAACCCTAATATATAGAATTGACTAGAAAGGACTATATTACACCACAAAAATTTTGATCAAAATTCGTAACTGCCTTTGACCAAGGGTGATATGCGGTTAGGTGATCCGCAGATGGAAATGAACAGTGACTCGTGGTTCACTACAATCGCGTATCACTAATTGTTCCCAGAAGTTGATCCGCGGATAGATATGCCGATAAACATCTGCGGTTCACTGCGCGCACATATCTCAAGGAGCTCCCAGAATTTGATTTGCAGATGCTGATCCACGAATGAGGACTAATGGTGACCCGTGAATCGATATCTACGGATCACTGAAAATGTTTGTTTTTCAGCAACTTCAAAAACTTCAACTGGTTCATTTCCTTCCACTTAAATCAAATAATATTCCTCTAATCTACCAAAGTTAAATTTTTCAAGTAGCATGGAATTTTTCCCTTGTGATTGGACATTTTGAATGAATAGCTGAAGTTGATCTTAGAAATACTTAGCCCTCGCTCTTGTAATTGGTCCCTTTGGCATGGTCACTTGGTCCTCTTCTCAAATATCCTCATCCATAAATGCTCCCGCATCAACTACACTATGGATGTTATAGGCAAGTATATTTATCATTTCGTAGTATAATGGGTAGCGGATACCGAGTATCATTCCCATGAAGACTGCAAGTACTAGTAATAACTCTTAATTTATTATCTAACCTAATCAATGAATGATGGTCTAAACTAGGAAATCTACTAGATACCTTAATTGGAAATAATAGAATCAACTAACAAAGCAAGAAAAGAAATTAGGAAAATAGGAATTGATGCAAGTAAGATCTAGATAGAGAATCCCCCTAACATACTTGTTACGCTTTAATTTTTAATTAATGGGTTGCTCAATTTATCTTGACTCTAGAATCCCTTAATTAGATTCTATTATTTCTCTAGTATAGAACCCTTGACAATTTAGTTGATTGATTTGAATCTCTCCTAAATCAAAACCCCAAGAGTGTTCTTCACAATTCTTTGGACTCTATTATTTAGGTTAGGTTTAAATCTAACCGAGGAAACCTATGTAATCCTATCTGTAGCGATCCCTGCAAATATCTTTATTTATGAGATAATCTAAATCAATTAAGTGATTTTTCAATCTACCCAATTGAAATCTGTAATTGAATCAAAGGCGTGCACAATACCCAATTCAATTAATCAAGTAAAAAGATAAGTTTTCCATTAATCCATAAAATCAAAACATAATAATAGAGTTAGGGTCCAACCCATCTAGATCTAAAACAATCTACTCCATAACTAATAAAGAAGATTCAACAAACAATAAAGAAGAAATAGAAGAACTCATTCTCATGTATGTTCTTGAGCATACCTCCTTGATTGTTGTAGATTTCTTCCTTTATTGATGTAATTCTCCTTTGTCTTCAGCCCTTGAGTGAGTTACTCTATCAAAACTATGTAAAAAGTGTATGTTTTTTACTCTAAACTATCTATTGTAAGTCTATGTGTTGCCCTAGAGTCCTACAAAAACGCTACTGCTTCAATAGAGAGAAAACCCTATTAAAATTCCACAGTTTCGCGACAGACAATAGTTTCTGCATGTATCCTCACCTATCCTCCTGCAGATTGGCAACACTGATATGGTCAAAAACTTTCTTCTTCTCTTCTTTCTGGCTGACCTTCTGACCCCATCAGCAGCACGGATAAGGTCAAAAGCTTTCTTCTCTTATTTCTTCTTCACCAATGTTTATGTTCCTAACCACGCCCGTTATCCACACACGGATGTACAGCGCTAATAGGAATAGAAATGATTTCTTCTTTTTTTTTGTGACTCCCAATTGGATTTTCAACTTCATCTAGTCCTTTACCTCAATTCTCAGTTGATAATTGTGTCATGATCACCCGAATGAGTCTAATTTGGCGACGAAAGAGTGAAAACCCCTAGAAAATCACAAAATAATAGAGAAATGAATAAAAACCACACACTTTGAACATTTCACACAAAAAAGAGGAAAATTAACTATTTAATAAGGGAAACACACTTAAAGACTCTCGTAAACTGTCGTAACCTAACTTAAACGCTACTAAATAATTGACCAACTTTGGCAATTATCATTGTGCGATGTGAATTGAGTTGTTTTTGGGGGAGCTTGCAACGGATGTGGTGGAGGCGAAGGAGGCTGCTAGTGTGGCTTATCTGTGTGGATGTTTTGGATAAGCTAGGGGTGATGTTAGGTTGTTTTGGTTGATTAGGTTTGGGGACTATTTGTGGCTGACTTTCAGTGATATTTTGGTGACTATTTAGGCTGATGGTAAAGGCCGTGTAAAGGTCGGTGGCTATGGGTGGTGGACAGGGGCCGTTTGGCAGGTTGTTTTGGATGTTTGTGTGCTATGGTTGTGTGTGGTACTGATGATGATCATGGTAGTGTGGACTTGGTGGAAAGGGAAGATGGTGGGAATGACTGGTTGTGGTGCTCCGTTGGTGGCGTGTGGTGTGAGTTTGCAATTGTGTGAACTGTGTATGACTGAGTGGACTGTCTAGTGGAGTAGTGGGTGATGGTGAAGTTGGCTTCTAAGGAGACTCTATTTTGGCTACCGTTTGGTGTGATGAGGGAGCGATTGAGCAGTGGCGATGCAATGATGATTTGTGGTAGTTGAGAAGGGATGACGACAGTGTATAGTGAACTGTGTGAGAATGTGTGTCTGCTGCAAAAGTGTGTGAAAAGTGTAACGATGTGAATAAAATGTGTGAATGGAACCTCCTTGACCCCTAGGGTTGCGTATATAAATACTAAATAACGGATGACTCTAGAAACTCTCAAACTGGGCCTAACAAATGGCCAAGATGAGATATACTCTCCTATTAAGGAGTGGTGAATCCTATATTAATTACTCACTACATTTTCATACTTCAAACTATACCCAATCATTATCCTATAGGCTACTCTTTTACGAGCACCAAGGAATAGATTTAAAGTATAGCAATCCACACTCAAGATACTATAGTAATCTCAAGTCAAAGGATCACTTACGCCATTGCCATTAAGAGTTCAACCATTGGCACTATAGTTAAAAACTCTTGGCGAATCAATCCAATGAACTTGTTCCAAACAAGCATCCACATACCAACTTAGGTGTCACGTACACTATAGTCAATGAGATCAACTACTACTTATTATAGGTAGAGGCAAAGTATCTACTAGTCTATCCGTATCAATAATGTCCAATCTCATTAATTCTATGACCAGGGATATTTAAGAATATGACTTTATGTATTAGAGTCTCATAATTGTAATCCTTACAATCTCTAACACACAATTAGTATTCTAAGGACTTTATTAAGCAAACAAGTATTATGGAAATAAAAGTATAAATGATAAATAAAATGCCACATGAATGAATACAATATAAATAAGTTTAACTACAAATAGCCTTAAACCAACTTGGTTTTAGGGCACGCACTAACAAATAATGCTATTGAGAATGCACAAGCACAGCAACCGAGAGATGTTATGGTTTAAAATTTTGCAAAATCTAGTTGCTTTGCAATGAAGTCAACATTTAGGAGATCCAATTTTAAATAGTTCAATGAAGCAAATCCGCCAGTTTTTTAAGGGGCTTCAGACCCTTTGTGGCTGAAAAGTGGATAGTAAGAATGGAAAATATCATTGAGAGGATAAATTGCACTAACCAGTAGAAGGTATCCTTTGCTACCTACAAGCTGGAAGGTGAAGCAAATCATTGGTGGAAGGTAGTTAAACACTATGCAACTAGTGAGTGAGGCACCAATAACGTGGAGTTTGTTTGTTAAGCATTCAATGAAAAATACTTCCGTGAGAGCATGCGTGATAGGAAGGAAATGGAATTCATGAACTTAAAATAAGGTGATATGACTGTAAACCAATATCAAGCAAAATTTGCTGAACTGTCTCGCTATGCTCCAAATTTGATGATGATATCCCTTTCGCTATACTATGGATACTTAGGCAAGTGCACCTATCGTTTCCAGTAGTACAGTGTACAGGAGTACCGAGTGTCGTATCCCACAGGGACTATGTGAGTACTAGTATTAACCTTCTTTCTATTACCTAACCTCACAAATTGAATGACGAATTAAATGAAAATACAAATTAGCTAAAACTAATTATCTAACTAAATGACAATATAGAATATAGTAGAGAGAATGGACAAAAGTAGAGGTGAATTTAGATGAAGAATTCCCCTAAACCAACATGCCAAGACTCTAACTTGATTAATGATTAACCCAATTTCTTAGACCCCGGAGTCCCTTATGTGAATTATATCCTTTCTCAAGTGAAACAATTCCTACCTTCTCGGTTGATTAATTGGAATCTCTTCTCAATTAAAACCCCTAAAAGATGCAATTTCTAATCAATGGACTCCATTTGTGGTTGAGCTTTAATCCTAAAACTCAACTTAGGAAGAACTCATGTAATCCTATCTCTAGCAATTCATTCAAGTTCTCTCTATTCATGAAGTGATCTAATCATATGTGCAATCTCTCGATATACCCATACAAAATCAACACTTGAATTGAAGGATGCATGCAAATCCCAATCCAAAACACAAATAAACTCATGAATAAATCTAAGAACAAAGTGGGTCTTTCATTAAACCAAGAATAAAATCATAGACATAAGAATCTAGGGTTCATCCCATCTAAATCATAAACAACTCAATTCATAATTACAAGAATAAAATTAACAAAAGACAAGAAAGAAAGAGAAAGCTCATTCTCATGCAGCCCTCTTGAATCCTCCCTTGCATCTTGATGAATCCTTCTTGCTTTCACCATTGAAGCCCTTGAGTTGTCCCTCTACTCTTGCTTTCTCCTCCCTACATCACTCTAGATGTGCCAAAATGTGTGTTTTTGAGGTGTGTGCGGCGTGTGTGTGTTTTTCCTCGAGTTAGGGTTCTTCCCCCGCAAAGATTCATCCAAAAGTGCTTAAAAACGCAGCATTCCGTCACTAGGCCGTGGCTAAGGCCGCGGCACGACCTTACCCGCGGCCTTGTGTCCTCCCTTTCTGACCAAGGCCGCACCCCAGGCCGCGGCACGGCCTTACCCGCGGCCTTGGTCAGACTATTTCACTTGTCTTCCATGCAAAATTGCACCTCGAAAACTGCCGAACTAGCTTTTCCTCAAAACATAAAAGTTTTAGCTCTTTGAATAAGCTTTCTAAATCAACAAGAATCATGTCATTTGAAGCTCTGTACGCTGAAATATAGCTGAAATACTAAGAACTGGTCGGAACAGTACTGCAGTACAAATATGCTTCAATAACTTGGAATTTTGACCTTCGAACCTTAAGAACTGGACTTTGATGTCTTCATATGAATTGTAGATCATTGTCTTAGCTTCAAAATGCTTCATGAATCACCTTAATCCAATATCTCCATCTCCAGTTATCACTAAATCATTGACATATGTCCAGACTGCCAAACCGTTTCCTTTCCAATTCTTCTTCGCCTATTGCTTCTTTGCACCACTTTGAGGATTTCTTGACTTTAACTCATCTCCAACTTCAAATCACCTCAAAATATCATCCAATTGCCATCCAAATTAATCCAAATTGGTGATGCAATGTGCAAATCCTACGAAAATGACACAAATCACATGTAAATCACACCTTTACACAATTTGACATTCAAATCACAAATGAGAAGAAATAGCTAAGAAATAGAGAAAAACTCATAGAAAACCCTAAAAACCTACCCTAAAAACCTATTAAAAACTAATGCACTTTAGCACTTATCAATTCCCCCACACTTAAGCCATTGCTTGTCCTCAAGCAATGAACCATACAAAACTCAAAACAATGACATAACCAAAGTAAAAGCAAAACATACATCTCCAAGAATAACTTCTTAATAACCATGAAACACAATTATGCAATCATCCATCTTATTTTAAATACTCATCATATCAAGTAAAGGAGAAAGAATTATACGTCAATTAAACAAGTTCGGTTCCATTTCTCTACTGTATTCGAAACTCATAAGTAAGCAGATCATAAGCTAACAAGTACAACTATACACCCATGATCCATTCATTTTTCACAACTAGGGACTTTTTCTTCTTAAGCTTAGCCTTTACTTAGAATATGAAGTTGCCTTTTTACGCGAAGATCGACATTGGTCAGATGAAGATCCCCGGTTACTCAGCACTTCATCTGTCTAAGCTGCTATGCATACTCATAATTCTAGCACCTTTTTACGCGAAAGTCGACATTGACCAGATGAAGACCCCCGGTTACTCAGTACTAAAACTAGCGGAGTAGAACCTAAGCTTAATTACTTTTTTTTTCTTTTCAACAAAAGGAAAAAAAAAATTTTCAAATTTTTTTTTCAAATAAGCTCATTTAGTCCCTTTTCCCTAACACATTACCAATCATAGGCATAAGTCATACCAAAAAGCTAATTCACTACTTAACTCATGACGAAAAACAAATGAAGCGGAGAAACTTCACTAAACTCAAAAAAACTCAGCATAATTCAATCTACTTTATCTAATATACTTTCTTCAAAATAAACTTCAAAATCACACAATCACATCTCCCAAGTCAATTAAGAAGAAGCTTCTCAAAAATGCACATAATTACTCTACTTGGGAAGGGAAAATTGACAACTAACGAGTTAAATAGATAATTACTTTCATAGAACTCAAAATAAAAACATTAAAGCACCTAAGTTGGAAAATTTCTGGAAAAAAAAAAATTGATAGAAAATCAACAACCACATCAAACAATCAATTTCCAACAAATTGACCAACAAGTAGCACACACACCACGACAAAATTAAACTCCCCCCCCACACTTAAATCACACATTGTCCCCAATGTGTGAAAAAGCAAGGAAAAGAAGGAAAAGAAAAGTTAGAACAAATACTCCCATCGTGGTAGTAGTGGCCACTCTAATTACGATTCAGGTACAAGAAATGAATCCAGAATGTAGGAATCACTGCAACTCATCAAAAGAAAGATAACTACACTATTTAGCTCATTAGATGCATGCCAAAATGTAATAAAAATTCTGAAAATAAAAATAATACCCACAGACCCAGAAAGAACTAAATAAAGAAAAAGAAAGGAGAATGACATAAAGTATTTAAAAACCATCGGTGCCTATGCATCGTCTCCACTCTTGTCTTAGCACCATTGGATGATTTACTTCGTACTTTTTCCATTGTACCTACACTCAAAGAAAATGAAATATCAAACCAAGGTGCAATGGAAGTCATTTCCTTAACCAATGAAAGTACATAAGAAGCTCACAACACCCATGTAAAGCTCAAAGTATACCCCCACACTTAATTAGTTGTAATCCCATAAACCATGTAGTAGCATAGTCAAAAAGACCACTAAATATACATGCAAGTTGCTATTGAAACCATAAAAGCATATTGCTAATTACCAAGCAAATGAACAACGAAGCTCAATCATAATGCAATTCACTTAAAAACAATAATTCTTCCTCAAATGGCAACTTAACAAATATAAATTAGGTATCATGAATGTCTACTATGACAACTATTAAAATATGAATTACCACTAATAAAGTCAATAAAGCATACAAATAAGAGGTAGGGATGTAAGGGTTGGGGGAAAGAATGATGCTTTAAATACAAAAATTCAACTCCCAAACAACCTAAGCACTTCAAAACTAAGCAAAAGGGAAATTTTTACATGAAAATCACACAAGATAAGCAATGGAATACAAAAATTAAAGAAAAACTCCCTCTTGCTCAAGTTATTTTCGATTGCTATGGTTGTAAGCTTCACGCCTTTTCTTGAGGTCTGCAAAACAAACATCAAACAAACTAATTAAAATAATCCTACTAAACTTGAAAACAACTGAAAAGTACTAAAATACTAAAGTAAAAGTTGGGTTGCCTCCCAACAAGCGCTTGTTTAACGTCGTTAGCTCGACGCCATCAAGTGGTATCATGTAACCCCTTGATGAAAAACCTCTTCGGCCCATTCCTTCTTCTTTTTGGGCCGTTGGATCTCAATCGTCAGATGTCTATCATATTTAGCCCTCTGCAACTCATCACTTTCTAGCTGTGGCGGTGGCACCACCATGATAGAATGGCATTCTTTCATTGTGGCCTTGCCATCAAATTCCTCTAGTCTCCTCTTACATGCAATGTTATTATCATGAACTCCATAGTAAGAAGGAACCTGCAAAATGTTAGTACCACAAAGAAGATTTATGTATAAAGGTTTAAAATTATACACATGAGGTGCCTCCTGTGGAATAGAAATAGTGATTGGAAGTGAGGATTCTCCTAATTCTTTTGGTTCAATACGTAACTCTTCCTCACCTACAGTTTCTACTTCATTCTCTTGTTCTTTTTCAATCCACTCATGTTCTTCCTCTTTACTCGCCATTAAAGGGTCACTCAATTGATCACCATTAGACAAATCAATCACTTCCACTAGTTCACTAGGGTTTACCTCTGTGTCACTCATCAAGTCATATTGGTTCCTAGTGTTCATAGTTTCAGTAATTTGTCCTATGAGACTCTCAATAGCTTTGGTGATAGCAACAAGTTGTTCCCCAGTTTTCTCAATTTCAGCCTCTATTTTATCCATCCTATCATTTGATGCTTTCATAAAATTCACCATGACCAATTCTAACTCAGGATTAGACTCTACAAGAGGAAGGTACGATTCAAATCTATACTCCTCTACTCTATCATGGGCTACTTGCCAAGTTGGTTGGGGTTGATTCTCATACTCCCTCCATCCATATGATGAATGATCCCACCACCCCGAGTTATAGGCATTGGGGTAGGGGTCATAAGAAGTTGGATAGTTGTTAGTGTTATCACAATGTACTTGTCTACTGTAAAAACACTCATAAGAGCAACGGTTTTCTCCACAAAAAGTACAAGTAACAACACTAGCTTGGGAAAAAGAAAAACCATTTCCAAATTTTTCATTATTTTTATGAACAATATCATCTATTAGCCTCTCAAGAGCACTTAGTTTATCCATACCTGTAGACTCCATGTTGTTACCTTGTTCATTGGCCCAATTGTAATAGTACTCAGCCATCTTCAAGTAAAGTCGCAAAACGAGATCCCAAAAAATGCCGACTACAAAGAAAAATCAAATAAAAATTAAGTAACAAAAATTAAACAAAATAACTAGAATAAGCATAAAGAGAAACAAAATGGTTAGAGTAATAAAAATATAGCTTTCCTAATATCCTAGTCCCCGGCAACGGCGCCTAAAAACTTGATATCCCTTTCGCTATACTATGGATACTTAGGCAAGTGCACCTATCGTTTCCAGTAGTACAGTGTACAGGAGTACCGAGTGTCGTATCCCACAGGGACTATGTGAGTACTAGTATTAACCTTCTTTCTATTATCTAACCTCACAAAGTGAATGACGAATTAAATGAAAATACAAATTAGCTAAAACTAATTATCTAACTAAATGACAATATAGAATATAGTAGAGAGAATGGACAAAAGTAGAGGTGAATTTAGATGAAGAATTCCCCTAAACCAACATGCCAAGACTCTAACTTGATTAATGATTAACCCAATTTCTTAGACCCCAGAGTCCCTTATGTGAATTATATCCTTTCTCAAGTGAAACAATTCCTACCTTCTCGGTTGATTAATTGGAATCTCTTCTCAATTAAAACCCCTAAAAGATGCAATTTCTAATCAATGGACTCCATTTGTGGTTGAGCTTTAATCCTAAAACTCAACTTAGGAAGAACTCATGTAATCCTATCTCTAGCAATTCATTCAAGTTCTCTCTATTCATGAAGTGATCTAATCATATGTGCAATCTCTCGATATACCCATACAAAATCAACACTTGAATTGAAGGATGCATGCAAATCCCAATCCAAAACACAAATAAACTCATGAATAAATCTAAGAACAAAGTGGGTCTTTCATTAAACCAAGAATAAAATCATAGACATAAGAATCTAGGGTTCATCCCATCTAAATCATAAACAACTCAATTCATAATTACAAGAATAAAATTAACAAAAGACAAGAAAGAAAGAGAAAGCTCATTCTCATGCAGCCCTCTTGAATCCTCCCTTGCATCTTGATGAATCCTTCTTGCTTTCACCATTGAAGCCCTTGAGTTGTCCCTCTACTCTTGCTTTCTCCTCCCTACATCACTCTAGATGTGCCAAAATGTGTGTTTTTGAGGTGTGTGCGGCGTGTGTGTGTTTTTCCTCGAGTTAGGGTTCTTCTCCCCGCAAAGATTCGCCCAAAAGTGCTTAAAAACGCAGCATTCCGTCACTAGGCCGCGGCTAAGGCCGCGGCACGGCCTTACCCGCGGCCTTGTGTCCTCCCTTTCTGACCAAGGCCGCACCCCAGGCCGCGGCACGGCCTTACCCGCGACCTTGGTCAGACTATTTCACTTGTCTTCCATGCAAAATTACACCTCGAAAACGGCCGAACTAGCTTTTCCTCAAAACATAAAAGTTTTAGCTCTTTGAATAAGCTTTCCAAATCAATAAGAATCATGTCATTTAAAGCTCTGTACGCTGAAATATAGCTGAAATACTAAGAACTCGTCGGAACAGTACTGCAGCACAAATATGCTTCAATAACTTGGAATTTTGACCTTCGAACCTTAAGAACTGGACTTTGATGTCTTCATATGAATTGTAGATCATTGTCTTAGCTTCAAAATGCTTTATGAATCACCTTAATCTAATATCTCCATCTCTAGTTATCACTAAATCATTGACATATGTCTAGATTGCCAAACCGTTTCCTTTCCAATTCTTCGTCGCCTATTGCTTCTTTGCACCACTTTGAGGATTTCTTGACTTTAACTCATCGCCAACTTCAAATCACCTCAAAATATCATCCAATTGCCATCCAAATTGATCCAAATTGGTGATGCAATGTGAAAATCCTACGAAAATGACACAAATCACATGTAAATCACACCTTTACACAATTTGACATTCAAATCACAAATGAGAAGAAATAGCTAAGAAATAGAGAAAAACTCATAGAAAACCCTAAAAACCTACCCTAAAAACCTATTAAAAACTAATGCACTTTAGCACTTATCAAACATCTACATCCTATGAAGTTTAACCAAATTACAAGTCAAAATAGATAAATTATAAAACAACCCTTCAAAATCACAAAACTCTGACAAGTAGATCTCGCCATCTATATTCTTCATCCTAGTTTTCATCCTTCCTCCTCCTATTGAAACTTTGACATCATTTGACAAAAATACCAGTAATTAAAATTTGACTGTCATTAATAGTCATCATGTGCTCTTTTTTACATCCAATGCAAATACATACTCTATATTTTGTTCATACTATGTTTTTTAGTCTTGAAATATATAAGAATAGTAAAAAAAATTGTTGAAAGATTAGGCATCCTGAAGTGGCTCTATTTTCAAATTCCATTTTTCGAACAAAAGAATTTCATCATAAACATCCAACTTCGCATTTTACTAAGATGTAAGGAAAAAAATAAGTCAAAAAGTTAACCATTCTCCACAAATAATAAGTTCAATCTTTCTACTTATACAATCAAAATCGAATTGTGAGTTTCAAGTGATTCCTTAGATGTTGGTTCTTTAATCTCTAGCTATTTGAGTTTAGTATGTATTAGACTAATCATTTATTTTTCAGTTTGGCAACAAACATATAAACATATATAGTGTGCTCTCGTTTTCCTTGAACATTTGTCTAGTGAGTGGAATTTTTGACACTTGTCACATCAATCACTCTTTGCTTGTGAATTTTTGCTTCAGCTTTGTTGGTTGCTTGTTCTTTGCCAAAAATCCCTTTCCCAGATTCTTGTTTGGGCCTTGGTTTTCTTAAATATTAGTAGGTCTTAATATCTTTGCTAAACTCTTGATTTATATCTTTGCTAAACTCTTGATTTCCTTCTCACCCTTTCTATAGTATTGCTTCAGGTTACTTTAAATGGAAATAAAAAATTTAACTTTACTCCACAATAACCCTCTCTACTGATATTGCTTCAGGTTACTTGTGAATTTGCAGCCAATGGAGTTATTATCCCATTCCAAAGTCTCTTCAAAAATCTCTTGGTCCTTTTTCAATGGTCATCTAATAAGTGCTAAAGTGCTTTAGTTTTTAATAGGTTTTTAGGGTAGGTTTTTAGGGTTTTCTATAAGTTTTTCTCTATTTCTTAGCTATTTCTTCTCATTTGTGATTTGAATGTCAAATTGTGTAAAGGTGTGATTTACATGTGATTTGTGTCATTTTCGTAGGATTTTCATATTGCATCACCAATTTGGATCAATTTGGATGGCAATTGGATGATATTTTGAGGTGATTTGAAGTTGGCGATGAGTTAAAGTCAAGAAATCCTCAAAGTGGTGCAAAGAAGCAATAGGCGAAGAAGAATTGGAAAGGAAACGGTTTGGCAGTCTGGACATATGTCAATGATTTAGTGATAACTGGAGATGAGATATTAAATTAAGGTGATTCATGAAGCATTTTGAAGCTAAGACAATGATCTACAATTCATATGAAGCCATCAAAGTCCAGTTCTTAAGGTTCGAAGGTCAAAATTCCAAGTTATTGAAGCATATTTGTACTGCAGTACTGTTCCGACCAGTTCTTAGTATTTCAGCTATATTTCAGCGTACAGAGCTTCAAATGACATGATTCTTGTTGATTTAGAAAGCTTATTCAAAGAGATAAAACTTTTATGTTTTGAGGAAAAGCTAGTTCGGCCGTTTTCGAGGTGCAATTGTGCATGGAAGATAAGTGAAATAGTCTGACCAAAGTCGCGGGTAAGGCCGTGCCGCGGCCTGGGGTGCGGCCTTGGTCAGAAAGGGAGGACACAAGGCCGCGGGTAAGGCCGTGCCGCGGCCTTAGCCGCGGCCTAGTGACGGAATACTGCGTTTTTAAGCACTTTTGGGCGAATCTTTGCGGGGGAAAACCCTAACTCGAGGAAAAACACACACACGCCGCACACACTTCAAAAACACACATTTTGGCACATCTAGAGTGATGTAGGGAGGAGAAAGCAAGAGTAAAGGGACAACTCAAGGGCTTCAATGGTGAAAGCAAGAAGGATTCATCAAGATGCAAGGGAGGATTCAAGAGGGCTGCATGAGAATGAGCTTTCTCTTTCTTTCTTGTCTTTTGTTAATTTTATTCTTGTAATTATGAATTGAGTTGTTTATGATTTAGATGGGATGAACCCTAGATTCTTATGTCTATGATTTTATTCTTGGTTTAATGAAAGACCCACTTTGTTCTTAGATTTATTCATGAGTTTATTTGTGTTTTGGATTGGGATTTGCATGCATCCTTCAATTCAAGTGTTGATTTTGTATGGGTATATCGAGAGATTGCACATATGATTAGATCACTTCATGAATAGAGAGAACTTGAATGAATTGCTAGAGATAGGATTACATGAGTTCTTCCTAAGTTGAGTTTTAGGATTAAAGCTCAACCACAAATGGAGTCCATTGATTAGAAATTGCATCTTTTAGGGGTTTTAATTGAGAAGAGATTCCAATTAATCAACCGAGAAGGTAGGAATTGTTTCACTTGAGAAAGGATATAATTCACATAAGAGACTCCGGGGTCTAAGAAATTGGGTTAATCATTAATCAAGTTAGAGTCTTGGCATGTTGGTTTAGGGGAATTCTTCATCTAAATTCACCTCTACTTTTGTCCATTCTCTCTACTATATTCTATATTGTCATTTAGTTAGATAATTAGTTTTAGCTAATTTGTATTTTCATTTAATTCGTCATTCACTTTGTGAGGTTAGATAATAGAAAGAAGGTTAATACTAGTACTCACATAGTCCCTGTGGGATACGACACTCGGTACTCCTGTACACTGTACTACTGGAAACGATAGATGCACTTGCCTAAGTATCCATAGTATAGCGAAAGGGATATCAATGTTACATTTACCTTTCCTCCCAATTATGGATTAGTCCTTGAAATTTAGTTAAATTACTAACCTTCCTTGTTAGTTACAACATATGAACACAACTAAGACAAGCAATAAAATGACAAAATACCCTTTCTTAAAATATATTTACCTTCCTTGAAATTTGTTCAAATTACAGAAAGGACCTAATAGTTTGAACAAAATGTAATCTAACCCATTGAATTGTCATCTACATATAAGAAATCACTTACCCTCCTCCAAAAAAAAACTAAAAAAAGCCCTCATTTCTCTCTCCTTTTTTCTTTGTCTATGGCTCATTTTTAGTCCCTATGAAAAAAAGCCCCATTTTATCTATGACTTATTTTAGTCCCTATAAAAAAACGTCCATTTCTCTTTCCTTTATTCTTTGTCTATGGCTCATTTTAGTCCCTTTTATTCTCTCTCAATTCACTTTATCAGTATATCTAATAATCATCCACATATATTTGGATGCAGAATTGAGCATGTAACAAGAAAATTTAGATTTGCTAAATGTGATATTGAAGCTTAATATTTCAATTTGAAACTATCTTTTGTTGTTAGTAATTTAAAGTCAAATTTTTTTATTCTAATTTTTAAATTTAAATTTATTTGTATTGTCACTTTTGATCACAAAATGAATGTATTTTTTTATGAAACATTAAAATTGAATGCTTCAAGTGGCAATTAAGAATACTTTGGACATCTTCATTGTTTTCATAAATCTAAAGCTACAACTTATCATATGTAAAATTGTATTTTGATTACATTCATAGAGTTGTCCATACCCATTATATCTCAATAGTGGCTAAATTAACTAGATTAATGACCGAAATGCTATTGCTGTGATGCTGCAGGATTAGAATTTTGGCTACACTCACTAGGAAAAAGAAAAAAATAGTAAGAATAAAAAACTAGGGATTAGTGGATGTTATGGAAGTTTCATTAAAATTTTTGCTAACTTTACTTCAATTTAAGTAGTTTCATTAAAATTTTTGTTGACATTACTTCAATTTAAGTTGATAAGACCAATAGAGGAGGTTTCTTTAATAATTGTCTAGCCATTCAAAGGTTGGTCTTATATTTGGACAAATTGTAAAACCCTAAAACTTTAAAACTACTTAGTTTCTATGTTATGAATGTTAATTGTAAAAATTTTCTTATTAGTTGTTATTGTATGATTTTCTTTTACAATTTGATTTCTTGAATTATTATTATTACATGTTTAATGATAATCATAAGAAAATTACACCAATTAAATGTTACCAACCAAGTTTAGATATTTAGAAAAAGTAAGGCCACCTATTACTTAGATATTTGGAAGATTATGCCACCTAGCACCATGAATGGCCAGCTATTATTGGCTTTCACTTTTACCAATTCTTTTCAATTTTTTTTGGCTCAAATTCCTTGCATTTTCCTCTCCCTTGGCCGGCCACCCTGTGATATCCCAAATCGGTGGGAGAAAGAAAAAATGTATAGTATAACATCCTACGTTTGAGCTACTAAATAACTTGGCTTAAGCATTTTGAGCCCGTGGTTTAAAAGCTCAAAAGTTATTGGGCCAGCCTAGACCCAGGATGTTACAAATGGTATCAGAGCGAACCTCGTGTGGTCTCTGCACGGGTGAGACTTGGACCTATGGTATTTGGGTCGGACTACGCAAGGAAGTGAAGGAACTAAGTGCTGTGCGGGGCTAAGTGCTACGTCGACTTAAGGGCGAGAGCCACCTCTAGAGCCCGTACGAGCCACCTCTAGAATCTGATACAACCGAGTGGACAGTCCGGATATGAATTGGGCTTTGCGAGGACGCAAAGGCCTAAAGGAGGGGTGAATGTGATATCCCACATCGGTGGGAGAAAGAAAAAATGTATAGTATAACATCCTACGTTTGGGCTACTAAATAACTTGGCTTAAGCATTTTGAGCCCGTAGTTTAAAAGCTCAAAAGTTATTGGTCAGCCTAGACGCAGGATGTTACACACCCTATAGCCCAAAGTACTCTTCAATTTCAACCATTTTAAACACTTAAAAGACTAACTTAATCTTTCCCCAAAAGCTAAACCTAACTAGAAAAGAAATCCCCTCAAATTTCAACAAATTCTCTCCAAGTTTCAAGCTCAAATTCTTGCTCAAAAGTTGAAGGTTCTTAAGGGACTAATCATCCACTCTTCTTCAACTAAAACCCTACCTATTTTGAGGTAAATTCATCAAGAAACTTCAAGTTCTTTCAAGTTTTATTAGAAGAGTTCTTATGTTTTTCTTATGATTTTATTAAGTACTTAAGATTTGTAGTTATATTTTGTTTTCTTGTTATATATATGAATATTTATGCTCATGATTATGAGGTTTCCCCTTGTTTTGATCCTTTCCATGATAGTAGATTAACTATGTTATGACCTACTTGACTAGTATGGACTTGTATAGGAAATTGATGCTTTATTTGAGTGGAAAATCTTGGAAATTATGGCTGAAATTTTGAGTAGAGTTAGAAGGCATGTTGGTTAGTCTTGTTAGAGAAAAATTCTGGAAAATTTTCAGTATTTAAGGCTTGTTTAGTGGTCTAAAGTTGCTGGAATTTCAGCTTGTTGACCGGCACTTCTTTTTTCCAAAACCTTGAACAAATTTCATCTTTACTAGTCTACAAAAATTTCAGCTTTGATAACCTAATATTTCCAGCTATATTAACCTTGTTTTGGCTAAGTTTTGATGACATAAATTGTTGGAAATTTCAGCTTGTGAATCGGTTGAAGTGACACCAAATATTGGGCACCTTAAACTTAATCTACTTAATCGGTTTTTAGGAAAATGTTGTGCACCGATTTTGGAACCTTGTTAATTAATTTTAAGAAGAAACTCTTATAAATTTTTGAAGATTTAAACCAATTAGAAACTTGACTTTTAAATGCGTAAGTGAAATTTGACTAGTTTAACTTTATACTTGATTTAGTATGTTTTCACCAAATAACCCTAATTTGTTATTTAACTAATCTTAATTTAATTAAATATCATTAGTATGATATTAATTAGTTTAAAACCACTAATTTACTTAAGTATAGAATATTTTGGAGTTTTCTCATTTTAACCTATATTAATTTTGCTAATTTATTAAATTATACTCAACTATTACCACTAAATCTTTCTTGGACTTTAAAAGCTAGTTTAGCTATAAATTAACTATTTTGGATAAAATTTCTTCTTACACCAAAAACCTTGAACCTTAATCAATATTAATTTAAACTACCTCTTTAGTCCATAGTATTTAGCAATATTTTTTTTGGTCCAAAATTTATAGCGAATTATTAAAGTTTTGCAACAAATATAGTAAATAAAGCAGAAATTAGTAACGAATTTCTAGTATTAATTATTCTTTTTGAATTTAACCTTAATTTTGACACTTAATGGATTATTTGCCCTTAGAACCAAATTACTTTCAAAAAGGGAAATTTTTAAATTTCTTTATTGGTTGATTTAGGGTTTTACCCGGATTCCTTTATTACAACTTCTTGGATTTTCCTTATAACCAATTTACATGTATTTTAAAACCCTAGTTGAACTTGGGTATATTTTATAAAATTCTTTTGAAAGAAAATCTAGTTGGTTAATTAGGCTACTTATGAATTTCAAGATCCGAATCTGAACCTCGCACATTTTACGAGGCACTTTCTTGAAATTTTCAAGTGAATGTTTCCTTGTGTGTGCCTGAAGCATGCTTAAGTGTTAATTCCATTTTATGCCTGATACTTATTAGCTACTACAATGTGCTATATGAGGGTAAGATGTGTACTTTATCACATCTATCCTACAATTTGTTACATGCACAACTTCTATCAAATGTGAATATACTTGTTTGTGAACTTTCAACTGAACTGAGTCTTCAGGCTAGACTTCCATGGTCATACTTTACCAGTTACACCACGGTTAGTCATATTGGTATTGAGGAGGATATAAGGTGTTGGGCGTTAAGGTTCGTGTTCTTTCCTCTGAGTTGAGATTCCTCAAAAAAACCAACTCCAAATTGAACAAATTATTTTACCCTTCAGGGTTGAGATCTCACCCTGGAGTAGAGGTATTGAGGAGGTAAAGGTGCATTGGTGATTTCAGGTACTGTTATCTGATATTTACCTGATCATTGGCAAGGACTTGGTTTTCTGTATTGGTCCGAACACTATTGCCACGTGATTATGTACTTGATAGTCCCGCGGTTGAGCTTGCTCTCGTGGTTGAAATGTATCATTCCTTATTTGATCAACTGTTTACTTAACTTTTCTTATACTGTTTCATGGCACATTTTATTTATTTATTTATTTATTTTTCTAATTGCCTACTTGTGTGTTTGCATGTGTGGGAACCTCACTGGGCTATTATAGCTCACCCCATTTTATTTGTTCTCCTTAAACAGGCTCCTATTATTAATGCTGGTGGTGACGATTCAAGAAGTAGTCTTTGGTAGGATTTTGTCACTACAAAGGATGTTTGAGATTTTACTGTATTAGCTAAGTGTTTATGAATGTAAACTACTTAACTAGTATCTTTACTCTTAAGTTTGAATCATATGAATGTATTTGTGAGTTTTCTATGTATATTGATTGTTTCATAGAATCTAGTGCGTGCTTGACCCGAATCCTGGCGAGAGCAAGGCAGGCAGTCCGCTGAACCCTTTGGTACTCTTTAGGGTAAGGTGGGGCTGTCACACAAATCATATGGTTCATTTTATAATTGAAGAAATTTTAGAAGGGTACTCTAGGAAGTTCACATCCATCTCAACACTTTAGTTTCCAAACTCAAGCTCTCATGATCTAGTTTCTTACAATCATGCTAATTCAGATATATTTTGCTAATGTAAATGGCATTGGGATATTTGATATACATTTCGCTACTCAAGAGGTTTCAATAATCATGCTAATTCATATATATGTTGCTAATGTAAATGACATTGGGATATTTGATAAACATTTCGCTACTCAGGAGGTTTTAGTCCATGTTTTTACATGGGAATCACCTAAAATGGAAAGGAATATCCAACTCATGCATTCTGTTCCCATGTTTGATATGAAACTTTTAAATTGGAAAACCCATTCCCTCAGAAATTCTCATTCCACATTTTTCCTGGAAAAGTCATTCCTCAAAAAAAACTAGTGAGGTCTTTCCCACTTCATCTTGAAAATAAAAAATTGAATGATAGCAAGTTTACCCCTACCCACCCACACGTTTCTCATTTAGAATTTATCACTCTTTTGTTGTATGTCTCTATTCCTCTCTCTGTTATGTTTGCTATTACTGTATTTGATAGGAATCAAGGTGCATCTTCATGTGGTCGACTTGCTGATTTCAAGATATGCCATGATTTGTGCTATGCTCAAGTCTTTAAGCATGATTTGATCATTAATGAAGCTGTCCAAGACTTGGAAAACTTGGAGAGCAATGAACTTGAAGAAGTCAAATTGGGCCTTAGGCGATTGGTTTGTGGATCTAAAAGTTAAGTCCAAGTTGGTTTCGTGGACTTTGGGCTTGGAAGATGGATCACAAGCTAGTCCGATGGTTTTGGATCAAACACACATTCAAAAAAGACCTTAGGTCCAAATGGTTCAAAAAGGCCAAGGGTTTTCAAACTTGGAATTTTAAAACTTTTTTTGCGTTCACGATTCCGCGCGTATCAATTTTCCTCTTCACTAGTAGAATTTCTAATCCTAACAAAGAGAATTTTGCAAGCAATCAACAATCTCTTCCCATTTAGTACGTTTTCATTGATTAAAAAAATTTTATTTTGTTGATTCACCTTTGACCAAAAACCAATGATGACAAAAAAAGAAAACTCAACGAAAAGATTAATGTTTTCCAATTACTATATGCTAAACTGCTTAGTCAAATTGGAATGCAAAAATTGCCCGTTGATAATATACAAATGAAAACACAATAAATAGAGAATATGTTTGTTTTCTTATTACAAATTTTTCTACATTGCTATTTATATTGCTAACAATTAGAAAATAATTAAAATATTTATTTATATTTTAAAGTTAAATAATTAATGTAACTAAATTATTTATAATAAGAATATCGATTATTTATTAATTAAAAATGTTAAAATTTCATTTAGATACACTAATATGACATAGAACACATGAAAAAATTCAGGACATTTTAATCACATCAGTATATATTTTATTTCATTTTGACATTTAAATATGATTATAACAAAAATTGAAAAGAAACAGACATTTTATTTTGACTTTAGTTATCAAATAATTGAAGAGCAAATTTTTCTCCAACCCAATTTAGGTAGAAAGATATCTAGGATGGAATCATTTTCCATTCTAAGTTATTCATGTGTACCAAACTGTGAGATCAGTGCAATTTAATCAAACCACAAGATAACTTTTGTAATTTGACCAAAACTCAGTAGTAAGGAAACATAATTATTTCCACTAATAAAATAGCTCAACATCATCTTATGACCACAATAGCGTTCAGCGATCGCAAAGTTAGCCCTAAAATAAAGCCCGTGAGATGGGACCCATCGTGATAAATCGTGATAAGACGTGGCAAAATCAGGTTCATTCCCATTGCTACAGTGCTGTTACACTGGAACGCAGTAGCAGTAGCAGCAGCAGTGCTAGAAGGTTAAAGTAACCATGACTTGAAAAAGAAAAAACAGAAAACGAAAAGACATTCTCCTTAGACGAAAGTTTTTTACCGTCGCCCGCTTTATCTCTCGAATCATTCATTCATTATTCATTCAGCCCCCTGACTCACACGCTTGAACATTTCCTTTCACCCTCTGCTTAATGTAGGGTTTTCTTTTGGTTTTTTTCTTTTCTTCTTTTCTGAACCCTAGAAAATTAAAGATAATTCATTTTTGAAGTGAATTGAAGGGTTTAAAGCGCTAGACTTTAGCAGTATTTTTTTTTTTTTTGTGTGTGTGTGTGTATTTATATTTTGTTTTGGAGAGAGGAGGGATTCTCAATTTGGAGCCCTAGACTTCATAAATGAGAAATGATCTTAGAAATCTCTGGTCCAGCTTGGGGTTAAATAACTTCAGGTACTAATTAATTTAATTTTTTTTTCTGCTTGTAATTTTTTTAATAGTTCTGTTGGGTAATGGATCTTTAAGGATTTTAGCTACATTTCTTATTTTGGTTGAGTAGGTAATTAAATATTAATGTTGTTTGTGTTTTCTGTTTAATTTTGTTCTCTAATTGATTTCATTTTTCTTTGCTCAATTATTTTATGTTAGGTATTGAGCATGGAAATAACTTAAACTGTTAAAGCTTGGCTCGGTTGGAAGTCCATGTTGCCGGAAGAGGGTTAGTGGAGTAATGGATTGTGTAAAAACTGTTACGCGTCTTAAGGGTAAGTCAAATGGTGTTTTTGCTGTTATTTATTTATTTTTTTGAGGCAGTTATTCATTTTAGTTGTTTTATAAGAATTATTTTTTCTTTTTAGTTTTTATCTACAATCGTTCTTGATGTTTGTATGCATCTAGATGATCTTAAATTTTAATTTTATGTTCTATGCTATACTTAGACTTATAATCAGCCGCATTGATACGACTTGTAAAAAAGAATGAAACTTCTGTTTCTGATTGACGAATTATTGTTGAGTCCTCCTCTTTCCAGATAACACATACAAAGAAACCCTGAAAATCGTCTTTACATTGGATTGTTTGGCTTTTTAATGATACATTATAAATATACATATGTGAATTTGATGATACTACGTGCAGTTGTCGGTGTACTTGGATGTGGAATAAATTTTTGTCATAAGTTTTGTATGAGTTTGTGGTTCTTTCTGCTGACGTATTTATGAACTGGTTTTGGTTATCAGGTTGATAAGAAAATTCTTCCAGTTTTTTGCCTAAACGAGTGATCTGTTTCTCTTCGAGCTATTATAAAATTTTTTTTTTCACTTTTTTTGTTCTTTTAGCGATGATGTTATGTTGGTACATGGTATGCAGGCTAATCTATCGAGGGGATTGGGAATGGGGGCTTTCTTCTTGTCTAAGAGAAATAGATTAATGTCTTGTTGATAAACTCTTATAGCCTTGCTATTGGCCCGTTCTTCTTCGCTTAACGAATCATCAGATTCCAGCCTTTTTTATCTTAAAACTGTTTTGAGGTATTTTTGTTGGCTTTTAACTGGTTTCAAGCCGAATAAAGTTATTGACTTCAAAAAAAAAAAAAAAATGTCATTGGGCAAAGCAGCTCTCGAAGTGCTTAGAAACTGCTTTTGGCTTTTCAAAATTTACAAAAAAATACCCTTTGAAATTTTTGAATTTATTTTCGAGCAGTATCACTTTTATTTAATCAGCTTCCTGAATGCTAATGTGCTCTGAACTTTGATATGACTTTGGGAACTGATTCTTATCTTGCCAATTTAGGTTTTCTTTTTTACTCTGCAGTTGTTCTACGGTATTATCCACTTATATGATCTGGATTATACAAAGTGACCATATTGTGATGGCTGAGCATGTAATTCTTAAATCAAGAATGATATTTCATAAGAATTGTAGTTGGCAGAGTTGGTAGTTTTTAGTGTGGATTGATGTTTGTATATGTTCATTGTGATACAAATACATGAGTATAATTAAAGAGATATTGCTTCTCTGTTGGAGTTGGCTTTTCATGTTTGCACAGATTTTGCTGTTGTGCACATGTAAGTATATCACCTGAGTCTCAAGGATCATATTTTGTCTTTAAATGGTTCTTTTAAATTCTTTTTTCATGGTGCAATGTGTTACTCTTTGGCAATAACTGATGCTATAACCAAATAACTATTTTATTTTATTTTTTTGGGTTACAACTATGCAACTCCATTTGTGTATGAAGATTGAACTCTGACTTGTATTCTATTGTAGGTCCGTTAGGCCATCATTTCGTACTTTTTTCCATTTTCTTGTGGTCTAGCTTTCAAGATGCGGTGGCTTTTCAGACAGCACCTGAACCTAGATATATTTCTTCCAAATCAGAATTGGCTAGCCCACCCAGCGCTGGACTGTTTGAGCCCATAGAGATATCACCTGCTGTATTTCCGCATTATCCTATTTCTGGGGAGCCACTGCCGCCGATGTACCCTTTCTATCCAACCACATATGATCCCGTCTTGACAGGAAGGTGTCCTGTAAATTTTTCTGCCATTTCAAGTATCACGGAGAAAACAGCATCTGATTGTTCCCAACCTTTAGCGGCACTAGTAGGAAATGTCATATGCTGCCCACAGTTGGGTAGTTTACTTCACATATTCCAAGGATTCTACAGCAAAAATTCTAGCAATTTAGTTTTACAAGATGCTGTTGCTGATGATTGTTTTAAAGATATCATCAGTATATTGTCCAGCAGGGGGGCAAACAGCTCGGTACCTGCCCTCTGCTCTGCCAAATCATTAAATCTTACTGGTGGCTCTTGTCCTGTGAAGGACATTACAACTTTTGAGAAAACTGTGAACACTAGCAAATTACTAGAGTCTTGTAGCACAGTTGATCGTCTAAAAGAGTGTTGCAAATCAATTTGTCAGCCTGCAATTATGGAGGCTGCAGTTCAGATCTCAGGTCTGCAATCTTTGATGACCAGTAACAAGGGCATAGCTGCTTCTCAATCTAGTTCTGACACTATAAATGACTGTAAGGGCATCGTGTATGCCTGGATTTCGAGGAAACTGTCATTTGACGCTGCCAATTCTGCATTTCGGATGCTATCTGCCTGCAAAGTTAATAGAGGTATTTTTTAACTTCTGATTTTTCTTCTTATGCTCTGAGCATCTAGGGCATCTTGTACTCTTGAAGAGATTTTGCTTGCACGCACTTTGCTCGTGTAAGATTGTGTTCCTACCGTTATTCCTTTCCCCATATACTAGAATCTTCTTATCAATTAATATTGTGGTAGATTGAATTAGATATCTTAAAGTTTAAGATACATGTATGCCAAAACCAGTTGCGTTTTTACATTTGATTTTCATGCTCTCCGCTATGTCCAGAATGCGTCTCTGAGATGTCTATGTTTCTGAGAAATGTGTTCGTGTAGATATATCTTTCAAATACTTACTTTTGGAGATTCTGATTTTATGCTTTGCAGTCAGGCTGGCCAACAAAGACTATTAGACAAGGGGAAAAAAAGGTTTGCAAAATGGGTTAATTGGTTCATTCAACTAAATCAAATGGTGCTAATCGACCTTTTTAATAGTGGGCAAGAGCCTAGACTTCTCAGTTACTAAATTGCACAGAGCTGGTTGAGTTGCATAGTTTATGACATATCTTCATAAATTTCCCTATATTCAACTGAACACTAGTCATGGAAAAGAAGGAAAAGAGTAATAATTCTCAGATAAAATAAATATATTAGAACTATAGGACATAGAAAAAAGAAAAAACTGTATGCATGTAAAATGTCAGGTTACAATAGACTATACGTATGATGTCTTTGGTTTACCATTCAAGTTATTAAATCAAAGGTTCTGCTGTTCGGGAATCAACATCTTGGCACACGCGCTCGCAGAGAGGGAGAGTATCTTTTAGGGTTGGAGATATAACCGAAAAAAGTGTTGAAAGTACAATCTTGAGCTGTGGGTGACCAGAAAACGTGAGGTAAAGTGATGAATTTGGTTGGTAGGGAACTGTATCAAAGCTCTAAAATCCTTGAGTGCTTCTTTTGGCTTTAATCTTCAATTTCTACCGTGAATGGAGTCAGTGAATGCAAAATGTGTTGGTAATTATACCCAAAAACCTCTCAGAATATAATGGGGTCTGAATATCACCATGCCATTCGATCCAAATCTGTTGTGTGGACACCTGCACCCACAAACCACTGGACAGATTTGGTTGGATTAATAAGGTTATACTTCCATTATCATGCCTACTTGTGGTCCATGTGCTGTCTAACGTATTTTACCTCTAAATTATATCATCTATTTTGTGCTTTTTGTATTTTTCCTTGTTTTTGTGGTTGGCCTAAGAAAATCATACTCTCATAGTCCATTCTAAATGTTTCTTGAGTTGGGATTCCATCAAGGAGACAATGACTTAAAACTCGAGCACTTTCTTCACGTTTATTCGTTGGCATTATATTGAGCAACAGTTACTCACATTACTTCTGAAACTCAAGAAGGAAAGTTGAATAATCAATCCCTTGGATAAGATATGATTGAATTGTCTTGCTTGGATAAGTAGTTGGATATGGCATTATGTATTAGTACATAGACTCAATATTTTGAGCCATTACCTTTTCCAGAGGAGTATTTTTTAAAAACTGGTGATGAAATGGTCAGAAGATTACAAGCATAGATGTACTGGATTTTCATTTCTGCTTTATAGTGGTATTTGGGCTGTTCTTTTAATTCTGGTACATGGTATGCAGTTTGTCCTTTGAATTTTACGGAACCATCAGAAGTGATTAAAGCATGTCGAAATGTAGCTGCTCCAAGTCCTTCGTGTTGTAGCTCTTTAAATACTTACATTGCGGGGATACAAAGACAAATGTTAATCACAAATCGGCAGGCAATAATTTGTTCAACCGTGTTTGGGTCCATGCTACAGAAGGCTGGAGTAATGACTAATGTTTATGAGCTTTGTGATATTGACTTGAAAGACTTTAGTCTTCAAGGTGATTTTTTATTATAATTTCACTCCATACTTTTCTTATAAGGTTTATAGTTCCTCTGATCTGAATTTCCTTTTTATTTCTCTAATGATATTTCACTCTTTGGCTGGGGCAGCGTATGGACAGCAAGGTAATTATATTAACTGCTGCATTCAAACTCTTTTATTTAATTAATATCTGTTTTGCTTCTCTTTTCCTTTTTTATGGGACTGGTCAATTTTGATATGTTGATTTGCTGTGAACAATAGAACATACAGATGTTTTGCATTTGGATTAGTTGCAATTTTATTGTGCTATCTTACATTACACCAAGAGATGGCATGGTTATCTGTTGGATGCTTTTATACTTCTGTTTGAAATAATGAATGCTAAGGGGTTGTTTGAAATTTTGGAGGTATTTTTGCAGATGTAATCCAAGTGATGCAAGAGTCATGTTATTTGATGCACACTCGAATTTCTTCTGGGCCTCTTTTGTTAATTAAATTGACACAGTTGTGAAACATATTTCCGAACTGCCGTGTACTGCTTTATCTGCATCTAACTAGTCACTTTCCCCTTTTAAGCCCTTCACCGTCATGATCGTTTAATGATTTGACTGCATCCAAGGAATGATACCTCTGAAGTCTTGATTGATAACAAAAAGATTTGTTAGAATTTTTTTTTTTTTTTTTTGGGTGTGCATTTGTGTGTGTTTTTGTTTTTGTTTTCTTTTTAACTTTCTTCCCTTGGTTTATGGATGTACATAGTATTTTTGTGGGATTTTCCTATGTGTAGATGAATTGATTTTTTAATTGCCGCATTACCAGCATTCTTTATGCACAGGATCTGACTTTAGTGACTCAAATGTTGTTTGTCTGCTGATCACAATATGTTAGAAAGATTTGCAGTTCTATGCCTAATACATATCTTCATCAAATAATGGAAATTGTTGAAAGTCTTTTGTTGAGTGCTTTTATTGTTCTTAAATTCCATCATCATTGTTCCTCAATTCCATTAAATAATGCATTTTATAATATTTTCGAATCCATGTCTTTTTCCTTTTGAAAGGCATGAGTAATAGCTAAAAGACACTATTTGTAAGTTGAGTTTGGAACTTTCTTGTTCTATTTTTGCTCTTTTAAATAAGGATAGAAGACAGGCAAAATTTGAAGTAGATTCATGGTTCACCTGCAAAAGTCTCTGTATACATGTGTATATATTGTTACATACTTACACACATAGAGGCTTACATACGTACATGCATACACACGTGTGTGTGTGTGAGAGTAAAGTTATGTGGATTGTGAGTGCCATGTGATTGGTAAAATGACATCTGTGGTGATGGAAAAAGGCCAAGATTAAAAAAAAAAAAAAGACGTAATATGTGCTGATGCAATCTTCACATAAATTGTAGGCTGTTTGCTTCAAAGCTTGCCTGCGGATGTGGTGTATGACAACTCAACAGGATTGAGCTTTACTTGTGATCTAAGTGACAATATTGCAGCCCCATGGCCTTCGTCATCCTCCGTCACACCCTTGTCTTTTTGTGCTCCTGGTAATTAATTTGAATATAGCTTAGATGTCTGATGTAGGTTCACAATCTTTCTCAAAGCATCAAAATGTTGGTTCTAAGGCTAATCAGAAGTGATGAATTGCATTGAATTTGAGAGTGACTTGTTTCAGAAATCATTTGTTGGCTACTAATGAATCAAACTCCAATTTGCAGAGATGTCCTTGCCAGCACTACCCACGTCAGAGACTCTGCACAATCATGGTGCGTATTGCTGCTTCTTTTTGCTTCATTCTTCTGATAAAGTCTTTCATGAACATTGTGGCTTTGTATTTGATAACACCTCAGGGTTAGCTTTAAAATTTGAAGGCTGACTTTTAAGTTCTAAGTAGGTCAAATGTTTCGAATGTTTTTGTTTTGGGCAAAAAATTTCGCCGGTCATTAAACTATTTTGATCTTAAAGTTTTGGCTACTAAACTTTTACTTGTTTCAAAAAGGTCACTGAACTCCTAAAAATGGTTACTTATGGTCAATCCATCAGATTTAGCCATTAAGCCTGATAGGAAAAGTTTTTTTTTTTTTTATTTTGAAGAAGGTCATTGAACTCGTAAAAATGGTTACTTGTAGCCATTCTGTCATTTCAAAAAGTCACTGAACTCGTAAAAACAGTTACTAACAAGCTATAATTAGGTCTAAAAATAGAGTAATAAATTTCGACAATATTATACAAACCAAGTCAAGTTAAATTAACCTAATTACTCTGCTTAGTGCAAGTGCATAGTTCTTTGTAATAGTACAAGGTAACACGGTCGATCCCATAAGAAAAAGAGTATAGAAGTACTAAGGTTCTATCGCTAACTTTATTATTTAAACAAACAAATCAAAATATGAGCAGCAAATTAACAAAGAAAGAAATAAATTAATCTACTCTATAGAATAACAATAATTGGAGAAATCCAACAGTCTTAAGATTTGAGGGATAATAGAGTTAACTAATGACCATATGTATGAATGAAAGGATTAACTCTTGCTATTGGTTCTTGTCTTGTTTGAGGTCGAATCCCAATTATACTTAACCCTCACTCTCGTGACAAGGTAATGATTACTTCCTTACTAGTTTTTTCCTACTCTCATGGTAAAGACACTAGTATTGGTTGATTAGCCATATGAATTGCCTAATTGACTTGTCTAGGAGCATCACTACTCTTGTGGGACATGTACCCTGGAACCTAGACTTCATCTATTCCTTTTTCATTATTGTTACAGACTTTGATTGTTATAATAATGACTAACAATTCATAGTTGGTGATCAAACAACTATAAATCCATACAAACAAAAATAGAGAACAAAGAAACACAAGATAGCATAAACCAATTACAAACACATCTTATGCATAACCGACTAGTTTCCTCTAACTCTAGGTTCACAAATCAAACACTCATAATGAATTTCACATAAAAGATCAAAACTTTAATAAACAAATCCATGACAATCAAGAAAGAGAAAAAAATAGAACAAAGAAAACTTATTCTTTGATTGATGAACAATGTTCCAATCTCTATTCCATCCAATCCGGGCGTTGTACAAGAGATTCCCTCGACTTGTTCTTTAGAGGGATTTCCGAATATATGGGGGTGGCTTTGTCGAAGAGAGATTATCTCTCTAAGAGAGACTCTCAGTAATCTATGCTATGTTCTCTCTCTATTCTTCTCTTTTCTACGTAAGAAGAGCCCCCTCTTGTGTTGCGCTCTCAATAGGGTTAGAATCGCCTAAATATGCTTCAAAACTGAAAATCGCGGCTCCAGGAGCGTATCCGCTCCCCAAATTCACGCCACATCTTTGGCGTCAAATACAGTCAGTTGCATACCACTCCTTTTCTTCAATTTTTGCAGAATCTGGTCAAATCAGCGGCACGGATTTTGCTGCAGGTACAGTCAAAATGCTTTATTTCTCTTCCACGGTAGATCTCGCCTTGAAGACGGCCGAATTAGCTTTTTTCCTCAAAACATGAAAGTTGTAGCTATTCAGGTTAGCTTTTCAACACAACAAGAATCAGGTCATTTGAAGGTCTGCAGGCTGAGATATGGCCACAATACTAAGAATTGGTCAAAAGAGCATCATATTGCAAATGTGCTTCAGTAGCTTGGATGTGAAAACTTGAGAACTAGACTTTGATGTCTTTATATAAATTGTAGAGAATCCTCTAGCTTCAAAATATCTGAGGAATCATCTCAATCCAATATCTCTAGCTCAAGTTATGACCAAGATACCGAAATATATCGATGCTGCCAAACTCTTTTTCTCACCAAATCTTCATCTTTGGATGTTTTTTCATAGAACATCTTTGGTCCTTTTTCTTGCCATTTCTCATCAACTTCAAATCACTTTTAAATATCATCTAAATGTGCTTCATCTTATCCATATTGATGATCGGTATAACTAAATCCTACAAAATACAAAGCATTGCACATTAAACCACTCATTTGCACATTTTAGCTACAAAACTCAAAATTGGAAGAAATATATATAAAATTAACCTTAGATCATTATTTATTTCTAAAATCTAACCTAAACTACTAACTTAGACACACTAATAAATACCTAAACTATATACTTATCAGTTACTTATAGTCATTTCGTTAGTTGATCCTGTATGGCTAAATGGTGAAATTTGACGGAATGATCGTAAGTAACCATTTTTGCGAGTTCAATGACCTTTTTGGGGGGGGAAAAAAAAATATTAAGTGTCAGAACTTTACGATCGAAATTGTTTAATGGCCAGCGAAGATTTTTACTCTCTCGTTTTCTAATCCATGACAATTTGAATAGAGTTCGAATGTCTTGTATTAAAAGTACTATAGCTAGTCTACTTTTCTATTTCAAAAGAAGCTCAATTAACTTGAGCATAAAAATCTTTTTTTAATTTTGCTAAAATTTTATTTCTTTTTATTTTATATTTTCATATGCCTCATTATACTCGATGTCAATAGTATCATCCTGCCTGTGCATCTCTCTCTTTTATACGCTTTTATGTGGTTTTTAATTGCTGTTTATGCATTAAGGGACAGAATGTCACACTACAGAGGGCGGGAGTGATCCTGCGTGCAGGTTGGAGGGGATTTTGGGGGCCCGGGGGGGGTGTTGGTTTTGGGGCTTTCTCACGCAGAGTGAAATACCGTGTGTTCTAATCTTTTTCAGACTTTTTAAGGGTAACTAATGTTTACAGTATACAACTTGGAAACATTAAGTGATATATATTACTTAAAATTTTAGTATGAAGCTGGGCATAAAAAGTTTGTTGCTGTAGCGTCTTGAATACTTAATGCGGTTATCTAATAGAGGTTGAATAGTAAGAATAAATTCAGAAGGTGGCCTTTTCTGAGGAAGGACATCCTTCCTCATTACTAGGTGCTAAACTCGAGTACTGCTTGATGCTTTCAAGTATATCCTGTTGCTATCCAACTGTCAAACTCTAATTTCTGAGTGTGTTTGATGTACTTGGTGTTCTAATCTTTTTTGAACATTTAAGGGTAATTAATGCTAAGAGTATTACAACTGAGAAGCATGAAGTGATATTTATTAATTAAAAATTTTTGTATTAAGCTGTGTATAAAAAATTTGTAGCTGTATTATTTTGAATACTTAAATAGTAAGAATAAATTCAGAAGTGGTGTTTTCTTAGGAAGGACATCCTTCCTGATTACTAGGTGCTAAAGTGCTGTACTGCACGTTGCTTTCAAGTATATTCTGTTGCTTTACAACTGACAAACCCTAATTTTCCCTGTGCATATAAAATATTTCCAACTAATTAGACCTTTTCCAATTCCCTCATGTTACCTTTTAGTTCTTCAGATAAGAATTCGTCTTATTTTGTAAATCCTTTCCACCTAGATGAATATTTTTGGTCAAGTATCAGATCTAAGCTCTCTCAGAAAATGCAATGCGATGAATTAATGTGAGATATGAAGTTGTACCTTGTTTTGCCAGAAAGTTCATTCATTTGACAGCTGTAGACATTCTTGTTGAAGTCCATTTTCTTCATTTTGTTTTGAAATGCTTCCTGTTAGTTGGAAGCTGATATTCTCTGTCATGCTATGGTGCAGGCTGGCGTTATGTCAGGTTGGATCTTGTTGTAACCATTCTTTTGTTTTTTGTTTTGAGTACCTTATTGTACTAAAGAAATCTAGAGGGTACTGAGGCAGTTGGGTTAGAGAAGCTTAGATGAAGCACGTTTGGCAGTTGTATTTTATTTTATTTTTTTGAGAATCCATCATCACGTCATGTATAGTGTTCTTATTTTTCTCTTTTCTGATGTCGTTTGTCAATTTTTCTTCTGATTATCTGGGCAGAGGTTTTTCTACATTATCCTCAGCAATTTTTAATATGTTGAACCTCCATTTTCTGAGAAAAGATTTCATATGGTACGGGTTTGCAATTGATGCTAATGCCTGCAGGCTGAAGTAATGATTTAGGGGCATCAGATTTATAATCGTGTTAGAAGAAAAATTTTGCGAGTAGCCTCAAGCACGCTTCCTTACGTGGAAACACACTGTTGAATTGAGGCTGTAGTCAATTCTCAAGGCATGTTTCAACCTCCGGGCGGTGGTCCCATTTTTTTTTTTTTTTTTTTTATTTGGTTGGGTGGGAGAATTTTGATTGCCTTTTACGGGCAAGTTTGTTGACTGTATATTGTTTTGCATGAGAAGATATTTTCCATGGAAATAATTCTTTTTCCCGTCATTTTTAGGTGTTTGGTCAATTAATGTGTTCAAAAATTTTATCTTACAATTGCTAAGCATAACCATCACGCGTCACTAACCAGTCCTTTCAAACGACGTCTCTGTCCACAGCCCTACCCACACAATGCACGGTAACCGTGCAGCCCCATATCCTTCAAGAATCAAGATAGAGAAAAAGAGAAGGAGCAAGCTTTGTAGTCTGCATTAATCTCAGATGATTTATCCTGTCATATTCCCAAATCGAATTTTTCACATACGGCATAGGTCTCTACGTCTTTGTGGCATCCTAGGCGCAAGTGAGTATTGTGCCTGTGTAGGGGTCTAGTGGGTCTGGATTTGTGTGTGATACAAAAGAAGAATAAAATGAGAGGAACGAGAATAGGTGGTTGAGATGAGCGGGTGAATATGCCATCCCGTATGGGAAGCTCCCGTGAATGGCTAATGACGCCAACAATTAGGACTCTTCTGTGTCTTTTAAACGTGGCGTGGATGCTGAAGAGGGCAATGTGTCCTTTAGTTGTTGTGCACCGGTGGACAATATTTTTCTGCGGAGATTCATTTTTTCAAACACAAATATAACCAAACACATGAAATCGATGAAACCGTTTTCCAAAAAATATTTCAGTCAAACCAAATAATGACTTAGTTGTTGCCCTTTTCGGTTTGCTGTCATTATAGTGAGAAATAGAGCAGAAAACAAAAGCAATTTTGGCTTTCATATGTATTGCAAAATCCATTTAAATCTTTTATCTTCAACTAAATCTCAAAAAGCTTGCTCGACGTTGCTAGACTCATGCGGTGTCAAATTCTGGTTTGCCCGGGCACAATAAAAATGGGGTAGCAATTGAATAGTTAAAACTAAATTTTTTCTCGTACTTTGTCAAATATATTTTTAATTCAAATATTTGTTATATTAATAATAGATATTAAGGTTCTTGAAAATTAAAAAAATAATTAAGTTTTGTATTTGGGTACAAATGAAAAAATATCTAAAGAAATTGTTGAAGACATTTAAAATTAAAAAATTAAACCACATTACTCAAAAAACCACCTTCGTTGCTTTTTTGCAACCCCATTTCTTGAACTCCCGTCTCCATTGGATATAATGTAAAAATATTTTAAACATGAGCAACCAAGAAATTTTGTCATTTTGTAGTAGAGTTATAGAAAGAATATCATATTAGTAATAGAAAAAATTAGTAAAATTAGTAAAGTGCTCAGTACAATTTAAAATTTGGTTGATAAATATTGGTAGCAATGACCGTGTTGTTAGATTTATCTAAAAACAAAATGCATGGAATGATTTTATTTTTGTAAAAATTAAATAAAAGAAAAAATAACATGTCAACTTTTTTGTTTGACACTTTAGTGAATCAAATATTAAAACCAATAGCATTAACTATACAAATTTCATTTAGAAGTTTGAATGTAGATGAAAACAGAAGAGAAATGGAGAAAGATATACATTGAAGCCTTAAGAGGGAGAGTGGAATACATGCTTTCATAGGTTGTACCAAGTAAGAAAAATATGTATGTATGTAAGTCCTTTCTCAACTGTTCTCGATTGCTGTTCCATCATCAGTAGAGATCAAACTGCCATCAACATACAAAGGGAAAGCTATGATTTTCTTCTCCAAATAAGACATTGCCAAAATTGCTGCTCCTTTCAAGTTTGCTATAATAGGGAAATTTTCCCATGGTCGACCGAAGTTGGAAGAAATTCGGAAATTCTTTTTCTCCTTGGATTTGAGCCTGCATTGCCAATTAATTTGTTTGATAAACACTGCCTGTCTTCAATTGTACGTGCAGTTGGAAGGTTACCTTTCACTGATCCGGCTACTGTTACTCTAGCTCGGCTGAGCCTAGCTCGGGTGTGCATAGAAGTGGACCTTTTGAGAGAAATACCAGGTATTGTTTGGATTGGAACCAAAAGTAAGGTTGGTGGTCTTTGGCAGAGTGTATTGGCCTAGAACCTTCCAGTTTATTGCAAGGCTTGTTGAAAAGTTGGCCATTCACAAGAACAATGCCGTAAGGAAGGTTCTGCTAGAGAGGCGGTGATGATTGTGATGAAGCCAAATGACTGTAAAGATAATTCGAAAGGGTTACATGATAATAAAGTTCCTGAGGTAGGAGAGTCAATACAGGAAAACGTGCAATATGATCCAAATATGATTGACATAGAAGCTTCGAAACAACAAAAGGAATCGAAGACAGGAGAGATACGGGAGGAAGGAGACAGCCATTTAAATCCTCCTTTGGTTGAACCAGATATTTTGGGGCCAATTTGATAAGGATATCCAATCAGAAAAAACAACACAAAAAAATAATGCAACTAATGTTTTGGTGAACCAGAAGGATGAAGTCCTTCCTGTAGAATCAAATAGACAGATTGGAGAGTCAAAAGCAGAAGAGGTGATAGTTGAACGAGATCAAAATTCAAGGGTCGAAATTAAGGAACAACAAGTGTAGCGGAAGTGCAAGTAGAAGTTACTGAACAGAATCATGCTTTACAAGTAGCGATGCTGCCAAATGAAGAGAATCGTGATATTAATGCATTCTCTAGTGACCAGAATCGAGAATCTCCAAGTAGGGCAATTGTGGATTCATCTGTAGTGCTAGAGGACTCGGTTGCAGGAATACTTGATTCAACGCTATACATTTCCAATTCCATAAAAGAGGTAATAAAGCCATCCAAGCAAAATTCCCCTTAGATAGAGAATTGTGCTTAATGGTAAAACCTATGTTTTCAGACTCGGACCAGGCATTGACTCGGCCCGAGGTCAGGGGGTCAGTTGTCAATAGGCTTCGACCGGAAATCGATTCGGAATTGAACCGGATGGGTCATAAATACGTCATAATATATATATATATATATATATATATAGACACACACTGCATATATATAATTAATTTTTTCCAATTTTAATTGTTACAAAAAATCGTAGCCAACCTAAAAAATTAGAAAAATCAGGTTTATTCTATTTCATTGGTCAACGAAATAAAATGATGGCCCACATAACTTTTACAATCAAAGTGACAAGTTTTTCACAAGATATTAGTCTGGTAATAATTTTTAAACATGTAGACCTTACCTCTTTGTTTGAGAGTTTACAAATTAGAAAGATTATTTTTTTAATTTTCTAGATATAATTTTTGTCAGGTGCAAAACAAAGGAAAAGGCCAGAGGCTTTGTCAAAAAAAAAAAAAAAGGCCGAAGGCAAAAGGAAACGATTAGATTTTTTTTCTTTTTTGAAACAAAGAAATGATCAGATGATTAATTGAATTGAATGAGATGGAAACGATGGAGCCCGTTCACTTTTGATAATTCTTTTCATTCTAAGTCCCTCAAGACTTGGGATTGGGACCCACCCCAGCCACTTTTTGGATTGAAATGCACACGTGTGTGCAATTTTAAAAAACAAAGGTGGGACCCTTGATTGAGGGAAGTGAAATGATTGAAGAAATTGAAAAAGTCTGGAAAGCTGTGCGGGTTCTAAAATTTCTGGTCAAACCTAGTTTTGGCCAGGTCAAATCTGATTTTATATCGGAATTTGACCGGATTTTTTAATTTTCGATTTTATAACTTGACTCGGACCTGAATATCCAGCCGATTTTCAGGTCTGACCGGTTCGATCGGCCATTCCGGTTCGAGTTTAAAAACACAAGGTAAAACCTTTTCAAAATTTTTTCTAACCTTTGTCTATTGATTAACTTGCTATTTTGGAATGTCAAGATGGCTTCAAAGCTTTCAAATTTTAGAAGAGTTAATTCGGTTGTGTAAAATTTAACTTGTTGAACTTTGTGAAACAAAAGTTGAGGTAAGTCATATGGAAGTCTTTGATAGGGTGTAATCAGGCTAAGATTATATCAATTAAAAACAATCCAAATCACACAATTATCAAGTTATAAACCTAATTATCCTATTGTCTACAAGAGGACAGATCATGTAGCAGTATAAGGTAACAGGGTCGAACCACAGAGAACGGTCTTTAAAGTACTAAGACGATTGAACTCACCCTATTATTTAGACAACTAAATAAGCACAAGTTGAATTAAACTAAAAACTAAAATAATTAAAGAAAAAATAAATTCAAACACAGAATAGCTAAGCTTGAAGGAGATAATATGCAAAGTATCTAGAATAGAGATTCTACTAGTAACTTTAGGATAATGCTAAGTGACTCACTTCATGTCTTAGTCTTGCCTCATTTAGGGCCTAATTCCAAGTGTACTTAACTTTCACTCTCACGACAAGTAAATGACTACCTCCCTACTAGTTATTTCATACTCTCTTAGTAAAGATGCTAGTATTGGTTCATTAGCCTCATGAATTGTCCAATTGGCCCACCTAAGAGAACCTGCTACTCTCGTGTGACTTGCAACCTAGACTTCATCTATTCCAATTCCACCTTATCACCAACTCCCATTGCTATAATAATGATTTAGAATCTACAATTGATGGCCAGTCAATCATAAATCATGATATGCAAAATAGTAAATAAACAAGAACAAGTCAAAACATGAATCTTTAGGCAATTAATACATAGTTCCTTGATCACTAGTTTTCTCTAAATCCTAGACAAATAGATTAGTTAACCATGGCAAGGCAAACAATAAAAATCAAATCTTTACGTAGTTTTTTCATAACAAAAACAAGAACAATAGGAAAAGAAAAGTAAAAGAAAGTCTATTCTTATTATGGATGAATATTCTTCCACAAGAATGCAACTTTTCACTTACCTTGAGTTGTTACAAAAGTCCCTCCAAAAGCTATGCTATTCTCTCTACTCTACTCTACGTAAGAATTAAAAAAACGTCTAACTAAACTAATGTTAGAGAGTGTAATCTACCTATCTAAGACAATAAAGAAGAAAGGAGGTGTTAAACAAGTGAAACCCCAAGCCAAGAATGTTATTCCTACTGAAAAAACCTTCTCCCGTTTGTAGCAAGTTAGTAGAAATTGTGTTCCCACAACCTCTACCCACGAACGATTATTGCCGCATGCGTATGAGTGTCCACGGACTGGTTCTCGTGGACAGATAGAGTCACAAATATAGTTTTCTCACTGGAATTTGCAAAAATTTTCTTGGCTGGTGGATCTATCTATACCCATGACCATACTTGCGCATGGGAAGGCTCACGGGTGCTCTTTTTCTTCTGTTTTTGGTGAAATTATCTCGTCTTCACTTTTCATTTTGAGACTAGCTTCCACCATCATCAAGTCAATAGCAAATCTTTGTCAATGCTCTGCATGATTGGCCTCAATTGATGATGAAATGCTCAAAACCCACAAAAACACAAGAATAGCATTAATATCTACTCAATTAACAACAACTCAAAAGTAAAGAAAAAGCCACTCTAACCTAAGCTAGTTTACCTAAATTCACAACTAAAGTACTACTTAACTATTCTAAAATACTACTCTACCTAAGTAAATATCAAATTCCCCCGCATTTAAGTCATTACTTGTCCTCAAGCAATAAACTCTCAAAACACCAACTTAATATAGTCAAGACAAATTATACATCTTCAACATGAACTTCCCTTCTCCACCCAGTTCACTGCCATAGCAAAATCAATCATCCCTCTTTAAATACATATAATACCAAGTAAAGGACAAGTAATCATACCTCAATTCTACTAGTCTAACTCCATTCCTTACTTTTACTCCACTCTATAAGCATATATATGTATAACATAATTGAAAAGAAACTTCAAACATCTGTAGCTATTAGACCAATTAGAACTCGAGACTTTTAATACATTCTTTTTAAGAAGAAGATTAGGACTTTTCCCCAGTTCGATGATATAACCATTTTTACATGAGTGTTCACATTTGTTAATGCAAACCCTCGGTTTACTCAGCATCTCATCTTTATGTGTTGCTTTGCGTATTCATAATTCCAATACCTTTTGACACGAAAGCTAACATTGGTTAATGCCAACCCCGGTTACTCAGCATTAAAATCACAAGAGTAATCCCTAAGTCCTCTTATTATTGTTCTCATTTTTCCTCTTTTTCTCTTTTTTTTCTTTTTTCTTTTTTTTTCCAAAGAAAAATTAAATAAAAAACCTATTCCTCAGTTCCTAATGTCTTCTAACTATACTAAATTGCTTGTCAACTTTCTCTAATGATCACTCATAAAATCTAGTAAAAATGGAGAATATATAAACCAACAAAATCTAGACGTAATTCCTCTTACTTTACTCAGTATGCTTTCTCTAAATCAGAAATTCCAACCTCATAATGGCAATTCCCTGGGTAATTAATAAGGACTTATCCCAATTTTGAAGGAAAATTTTGACTTATTAATATCCACCATGCTAATGTTTCCTATCCTAGTTTCACTAAACTTTGAAAAAGAACTATTCTCAAAGAATATTTCTCTCCCCCACACTTGAATGGCACATTGTCCCCAATGTACAAGAAAGGAAAATAAATAAAAGATACATATAAATAAACAGCAATACTTCCCTGATGAATAGCTAGCATCCAATGCACATCCGTGAATATGTCCACTGCAACAGCAGGCATAAAAAGTACTAACATAGGGAAAAACAATCGGTAATGTACTTAAATAGAGAGCATTGTAAACAAAAGAAAAATAAAAACATAGACTAAATCCGTTAGTGTATGCCCTAAAACCAAGTCAGGTTTTTGAGATTTATATATTGCACTTATTTCATGTTATACGTATTTATATGTTATTTTCTTTATCATTTAATACTTATTATTTATATTACTTGTTTATTTGATAAAGTCCATAGAATATTAACTGTGTATAAGAGATTGTCAAAGTTACAATGATGAGACTCTTATTACACATGAAGTTATATTCTTAAATATCCCTAGTCATAGTATTAATGAGATTGGACATCATTAATACAGAAAGACTAGCATATATTTTGCCTCTACTTATGCTAAGTAGTAGTTGATCTCATCAACTATGGTGTGTGACACTTAAGTTGGTGTATGGATGCTTGTTAGAAAACAAGTTCATTGGATTGATCTCCCAAGAGTTACGATTCATAGTGCCAATGAATCATACACTTAATGACAATAGTGTAAGTGATCCTTAGACTTGAGATTACCGTAGTATCTTGAGTGTGGATTACTATGCTTTGACTCTATTGCTCGGTGCTCATAAAAGAGTAGCTCATATGGTAGAGATTGGGTATAGTGAGTAATCAATATAGGATTTACCACATCTTATTTTAGGAGAGTATATCCCGTATTGACCATTTATTGAAATATAACTTAAAGAATCTTCTGCGCAAAAGTAAAAGTATGACTTGAAAATGTTTCGAGGTTATACTTTTATAGAGTTATATTTCGGGAACAAGAAATCATTAATTAGTCATTTAAAGAGTGCGCACTACACTCTTAGACTAATTGGGATATAGTGTGGTGAAAGGATATTAATTACATGGTAACATTGTCATTGATAGGTTTAGTCTAACATATGACTTTCCCATTCACTTGGATGATCATGATGCATTGCTAGACACCACTCATGATCTATAAATACAAATTAATTAATTGTTGAATTAATGATAAATTAAAGTAGTTTAATTTATCTAGCTCTTAATTAATTAATTAATGAGTTATAATTTGTACTTATTACCAATGTGAATGGAACCTAATGGGTCACACACAATAAGAACATGGTCTTTGGGTTACATTAGTTATTAAGATAAGTATAAGATACTTATGGGGTTAATTTATGTGATAAATTAATTTAAAGGACTTACTTATAAATATTCTAAGTCTTGTTGGAAATTAGTTTCCTAAAAGGAATTAGGGAGCTATTTGGTTTCCTTTTGGAATAGGTTTCCTAAAGGAATAGGATTAGCTTAAGCTAAGCTACCTAAACCTTCTTGGTTTCTAATTGATCTTATTTTCTTAAAGGCTAGGATACTACACTTATAAATAAGTCTATACCTTGACTCTTGAAATTTTGATGAAATGCACAATACAAAATTTTAGAGAGAGAAAAATTGAGAGGGAGGGGCGTGATTCTCCCCAAGAAAAATCGCCATCCTCTCTCTTCCTAATAGTTAGGGTTTTGTTTTCTTCTTCTTCTTGTTCTTGTGTTCTTCATGATGCTCAAGGGAGCTAGCACTCAAAAGGCAAGGCATACAAAGCCCAAAGGTTCCTAAAGATCGTGTTCATGTGGATACTATTAAAGGCTCAACACTTGGGGAGTTTTTCATGGTAGATCAACACCTTCATCGAATAGGATCTTGTCATTTGAAGCATAGAAATCTTCTATGCTTGAGGTATTTGTGCTAAACACCCTTTAATCGTATAGATTATATTCAAAGAGATTCTATGGCTAAGGCTGCGTTACCTATGTTGTTACCTTACATAAACAAGATTCAATGTTAGGAACTCTAAATAGAAGAATAATAAGGGTCATGTACAGTGAAGGAGCAAAGAGTATTTGGGGAAGGAACACTTGAGAAAGAAAAGGTTTTCTTTTTCACCCTAAACGGATAAGCATCCATGGGAATCAAATTTCCTCTATGTGGTTACTGCAACAGTTCTTGTGGTCCAAAACTTACGCGGGAACCTTTCCCCCAAATCTTTTTGTGACAACTATTCGGGGTCGTGGAAAACCAAAAGTTTTTGGCAAGTATCTGCAGACAGGAACTGTCGTGAGAAACATTTTCCTTGACAACCTTAGATCATTCGCGACAAGTTTGTTTCCACTGATATGTAACCACGACGGACGTTTCCACGGATGGGAACCATCGTGGTTATTAAAATCTTTCTAGTTTTTGTTCCCTCTACACTTTATACAATCTTCACAACTCCTTAAATGAACACCTTATGCTTAAGCCGTGATTCCTCTATATTAGTTGATGCACATTAAACACAAACTAAACACCATCAAGTAGCAGGAAAAAATATAACAACCTAAAATACTAAATATAAAGCAAATTGTTAGGTTGCCTTCCAACCAGTGCTTTGTTTATAGTCTTCAGTAAGACTTTCACTTTGGTCATGTGATTGGTGTATACCAAAAAGGATTTACAACACTTTTTGTGCTCAATTGGTTGATTATGAATAGCTGCATCCTTTGTGCCAAAACTAGTCGATTGTGAATTTAAGGTTATTATCAAAATTAAGCACAATGCACACAAATAAGTAATAAAATTTAAAACCTAAACTCATTCCTGCAAGTGCACAGGTCAATTGTAGTTGTGATGAATATTAGGGTTGATCCTATGAGGAAACAAGATTTGGCAAGTACCCAAACTACTTGTCGTGCCCCGAAATGACACATGGTGGGGTCGTTAACTGTCGCGTCCCAAAAAGACGGTCCGGTCTGGTGACCCTTTTTCGAAAATAAAGGTTTTTTGAAAAAACCATGCATGTGTGATAAAAAATCAAGTATTTAGTAAAAAGAGTGTATTTGAAGAAAAATGGTATTTAAAATAAAATAAGGCTAGGACTAAAAGTACGATAGGTTTTGGCCAACTAATTTTTGAAAAAGGAGTTTTATTTTAAAATGGAGTCGCCACTTGGTATTGAGTTGGGGTGTCCCAAGGTCACCCAAAAAATATTTAACAAAACGAAAAATAAAATTTTAGAAAAAATATTGAAAACTCTTTTTCGACTCTGGTCTACAAAAAAAGAGAGAAAAAGGATCCGAGAGTCACATTTGAAGAAAGGGAAGGCATAGGCCCTGCACCTAAGGCACCCTTTCTACCTCGCTAAGGCTAGTTGTGAGGTTTAATCAAATTTTTCTAAATTAAGCCTAAATTCTATTGCGTTCAGATGTGTCTATATGAATGCAACTCCTAAATCTAAATGTTAGTATCGAGAGGGTCGAAATGTCCCAGTTGAGTCTTGGTCAGATTATCGTATTAATTGCAAAACCCGAGTCGAGGTCTAGTGTCTATGCAAAATGAAATGCAAAAATAAAAATAGTAATATAAATAATAAGTGGTTGAAGAAAGTGGGGATCCAACAAAACAAGAACGAGAGACTAAACAACTCGTGACTGGCATTTTTCTACTCACGGAGGGGGAACGGCCTGTCAATCCATCGCTTACCACGTGAGTAGACGAACTATTTCTAGTCGAATCATGCAAATGACCTAATTTATAAATGAAATACAACTTAAATGTCATGCATTGAATATTTGTCAAAATAAATAATAATAATAATAATAATAATGCTAATATAAAAATCATGCAAAATGGAAAGAAACCTAAAAGGTGTGTGAAATGGGATGTGAAATGCACACAAATAGTGATATTAGCACTAAAATGGCCTAAGGGTCTAGCGTTGGACTAGCTCTTTCTAAAGATTCTCACTAGTGTTGGACTAGCGGGGAAGCGATAATGCCACAACTAGCATTGCACGAGTGTGGTGACCGATTGATAAACTGATAAAACATGAATAAAATAGTAAAGCATGAATTAAAAGTAAATAAACATATAAGGACATAAAAGGACACATAGGAGCACATAACACGTAAAGCATAATATCTATATGCAAAATTCCTAAGGAAAGTAGTAAAACATATAATGTATACAAGTACACAAAAGCACATAAGCCCTAGCTATTGCATCGGGGAATTTAATTACACTTTGAAGGAGGAAAATTAAAAATGACCTATCTATTACTACTTGCTATCTAAATACAAAAATTTTTACTAAAAAAAATATGAGAAATATTATCTAGCTATTACATTGACTAGCTAAATATAAAAATAGCACATTTTTGCCAAATAATAAAATCCAACAAAATTAAATAGCACAAAGAAAATAAATACACAAAAGTATGTAAAATAAGAAATATATGAAGAAAAATGCATAAAACAATCACATAAGGGCACATTAAAGCACATAAAGAGAAATAATGAGGAATAGGGATACTTCTTGAAGACCCGGTACAAACACTAATCAAAATGAACAAACATCTCAAGGTACCTCGGTATAAACAAAAACAAAATATATATATATATATATATATATATATATAAGTATTGACAATTTGGGCCAAGAATGTAAAGTCTAACAACTAAAAGGACTAAAAAAATTCTATAAAGCTTAAGGGGGCTACAATAGAAATTCGAGCAAATCTAGGGGCCGAATCACAAACTTAAACAAGTATGGGACACAATTGTAAATTAAAAATAAATAGTGCAAGGGGCGAAAATATAAATGTCTAAAAGTATGGGGACAAACATGTAAATGAGGGACCTAATTGAAATGAATAAAGGATCTGGGAGTCAATTTTGAAGTTATCAAGGATTAAAATGCATTGGTACAAGAATATTAAGGGGGCATATTAATAAGACTCAAAATCTCAGAGGGTTAGGTTATAACTAACTATCTTACAATAACCAGAAAAGGAAAATCAAACTAAATCAAAAACTAAATCGATTTACTAAATAAACTAACTTAATTGGATTGATTAATTACATCAAAACTAAATTAATTGGAGATCAAAACAAATGCTGGAATTAATTAATTTTAAAACTGAAAGAATACCAAAATGTCCTAATCGGTTTTGATTTCCCCAAAAAATTTTCATTTCTTCAATCGAAAATCTCTTAAGAAAATGCAATTCCTCAAGAATCAGAGAAAAGAAATCTCAAAACCCTCTCCCTAATTTGCTTTCTCTTCGGATCTCTCCCTATCTCCCTTTCCTTCCAATTGCATCTTCCTCTTCCTTTCGTTCTCTCTGTGTCATCATCTTTCTCTTCTTCCCTCTCATAGATTCTCTCTGTTTTCCCGTTTGCCCTCTATTGGATTCTATTTTCCCATTCTCTCTTTTCTTTCTTTTCTTTGCTCTTTCAATTTCTCTCTTTTCTCGAAATCTGTTCTTTCAGCTGCTTTGTTCTTCAATTCTCTAAATTTCTCTCTTTTGTTTCTCTATTTCTTCAAGCTATTCTCTCAACGCCTCACTCTCTTTTCTGTCTTTCCTCTTTCATTTTCTCTTACTCAACCCATCCCTCTAACCGGCTTTTTCTAATCCCAATCAAAATCTTTCGAAATCCCAAACCAATAACTTCACAGAAAATTCATGCCAGAACACAAGTGGAAGAGGAACTGATAATTTTACCTCTTTTCGCCCCAAAAAAAAATGATTGATAGGAGGTGATGGCATTGAGTGGTCGTAGGCTTCAGAGGCCTTGGTGGCTCTCAGGTGGTCATCTTGGAGCTTCGGCCAGAGATAGTGATGCGTGCTCGGTCAAGAACCCAATGTTAACCCTAACACGAACCCTTGATAAACGACTCGAAGCACCAGTTGATTCAACCCCAAGGATCGTCTTGAGTATCAGGATGCAATTTAACCCCAATCGCACGCGAGATGGATTGAAACTAAATTAACGGTTGGAAAACTTATACCCAAATCAATAGAATTGATAGAACCTAAGTTATAATTAATCACCCAACAAGAATATCTTGATAGGCTAAGAAAGTTCTTCACAAAGAACTTGAGAGTAAACCCTCATACTCAATATTAATAAAAAAGATCTATCGTCATAATGAAAATAAAAATACAATAAATCACCTAATGTAAGTGCTAAAGTACTTGAAAACAAATATGGAATGTTTAAAAATAACTAAAAAACCAAAGAAATACAAAAAAAAACAAACTTAAAACTCTAATTTCGTCCACTGTGCGTCATTCTGTCCGAACCCATGGCGCGTAATCGCGGCGCAGGTTCATGCCACAGGTTCAATCAAAAACTTTTTTCTTCACGCGCAACATTCTGATTGTACCTGCGGGGCTATCCACAGCGTGGGTTCATGCTGCGGGTTCGGTCAGAACCTTCTTTCCCAACTTTTCCAGCAACTTTTGAAGCCTTCAAACCACCCTTCAAGCTTGGCAACTTGTTCCACTTTGGCTTGACTCTACAAATGTCATGAATACCTCATTTAGCTTGATCATTCACCCTTAGGTTCACATCATTCTCCCTCTCTTCAAAAAGATTCGTCCTCGAATCTTGCTTTATCTTCACTCCATGAAAGGGAACTTTGCGAGAAACTTCAAGAACCTACGAAAAAGAATTATTTTCAATAAAAGAATATTGGTTAGTGGAATCAAGGCTTTGGCCACTTGGCTTTGCTACCATCATCTTCTTCCGTTTATTCATTTCATCACCCTTAGCCTTCCCCTTCTTGGTCTTCCTCTCATTCCTACTCCGTTGCTAGTTGCACTTGGTCTTTGTGAGCCTTCTTAGGTGATAAAGGTAACAATGTGATACCTCTTCCATGCCAACCAAAAGAATACCTATTCGTGAACCCATCATACACCACTCTTCTATCATATTGCCATGGTCGCCCCAGTAATAAGTGACAGGCCTCCATTGGTGCTACATCACACAACACCTTGTCTTTGTATTTTCCAATGGAGAATGAAAGCTCCACTTGCTTGGTTATCTTCAACTCACCACTATCTCTCACCCATTGTAGCTTATAAGGACGAGGATGCTTCAAGGTACGCAAACTAAGCTTCTCTACCAATACCAAACTAACCAAATTAGTGCAACTTCCCTGAGTCAATAGCAACACTACACACCTTGTCATTGACGAAGCACCGAGTACAGAATATAGACTCCCTTCTCACGTCACGCCCATTCCCTTTAGGTTGCTCACTAAGGCCTTTCTCATGATCAACGCCTCTCCTGTAGCTGGTTGACACTCTTCATCACTTCCTCCTTCCAAAGGTGGCATTTCCTCATCACTAGATAGTGACACTCTCCACCTCACCATTGTCATGGATAATCATGGCCCTTTTATTTGGGCAATCTGCAGCCATATGCCCATATCCCTGGCACCTATAATATATGATATCACGAAATTTGGAAGGTGTTCCCATCTTCTTCCTTAGGCTGATTTTTATGACCTAGCAGCCTCCACTTTGCTCTTCTCTCCTTCTGTAGGTCTCAGATTTGTCCTACCTTCTCTCCCATAGTATACCCTATTGTCATGCCAATTGGGTCTCCCATATGAACTTCGAACCAACCTTAGACCTCCTTGATCTGAGTTGCTTCTCTACTTTCTCTGCCTTTTCTATCAAGTCTTCAATCTCTACATAATGTTGCAACTCAACGATCTCCTGAATGTCTTGATTAAGTCCAGCTATAAACCTTGCCATAGTAGCTTCACGGTCCTCTCAATGTTAGCTCGGATCATTGCCATTTCCATTTCTTTGTAATACTCATCTACACTCCTCGAATCCCTTGCCTATAATGTCTGCAGCTTTACCTATGGAAGCTCTATAGTAATGCCACTGGGTCGATCATTTGCTTCACACAGTCTTCATTCATCCCCACGTTCTAATGTACCTCTCCACCATATCTCTTCTGTTGATCACCAGTTGATCTCACAATACTCGCGTAATTGGTAAATCCAAGTTAGCCAACTGAATCTTGCCTCTCTTTGGAGTAGTCTGTGCGAAATCAAATAATTTAACTTTTCGTTCCCATTCAAGGTATAGATCGTGATCACTTTTCCTTTAGAAATGAAGAGGATCCTCATTTTGATAGCTTTTAAATGCTTACATCCGTTGGCAAACCTACTATCATGGTCACTGTACCTCCTCTCTCTAGGCCTCCTACTCAAACTCTTCATTCATCATTAGACCCAAACTCCTCTATTGGGGTTCTTCTTCTCTTACTTCTTGATCTAGCAAGTGCATGAAAGGCAATAAGGGGAGTAACGCAGCGGAAAATTTAAAAATTTATTACCTTAGCCATGGATCTCTTTGATGTAATCTATACGATTAAAGGGTGTTTAGCACAAATACCTCAAGCATAGAAGGTTTCTATGCTTCAAAGGGCAAGATCCTATTCGATGAAGGTGTTGATCTACCATGAAAAGCCCTCCAAGTGTCGAGCCTCCAACGGTATCCACACGAACATGATCTTTAGGAACCTTTGGGCTTGCTTGCCTTGCCTTTTGAGTGCTAGCTCCCTTGAATATCATGAAGAACACAAGAACAAGAAGAGGAGGAAGACAAAACCCTAACCCTTAGGGAGAAGAGGGTGTGGCGTTTTTCTTGGGAGAAAACACGCCTCTCTCAATTTTTCTCTCTCTAAATTTTATCTTGTGTTTCATCAATCAATCAAGAGTCAAGGCATGGACTTATTTATAGATGTAGTATCCTAGTCTTTAAGGAAACAAGAGCAATTGGAAACCAAGAAGGTTTAGGAAGCTTACCTTAAGCTAATCCTATTCCTTTAGGAAACCAATTCCAAAAGGAAACCAAATAGCTTCTTAATTCCTTTTAGGAAACTAATTTCCATCAAGACTTAGAATATTTATAATTAAGTCCTTTAAGTTAATTTATCACATAAATTAACCCCATAAGTATCTTATACTTATCTTAATAACAATTTAACCCAAAGACCATGTTCTTATTGTGTGTGACCCATTAGGTTCCATTCACGTTGGCAATAAGTACAAATTATAACTCATTAATTAATTAATTAAGAGCCAGATAAATTAACACTTTAATTTATCATTAATTCACTAATTAATTAATTTGCACTTATAGATCATGAGTGGCGTCTAGCAATGCATCATGACCACCCAAGTGAATAGGAAAGTCATATGGTAGACTACACCTATCAATGACAATGTTACCGTGTAATTAATATCCTTTCACCACACTATATCCCAATTAGTCTAAGAGTGTAGTGCGCACTCTTTAAATGACTAATTAATGATTTCTTGTTCCCGAAATATAACTTTCCATAAAAGTATAACCTTGAAACTCTTTCAAGTCATACTTTCACTTTTGCGCAAAAGATTCTTTAAGTCATATTTCAACAAGTGGCCAATCCGGGATATACTCTCCTATAATAAGGAGTGGTGAATCCTATATCGATTACTCACTATCCTTCCATGCTTCATACTATACCCAATCTCTACCGTATGGGCTACTCTTTTACGAGCACCGAGCAATAGAGTCAAAGCATAGCAATCCACACTCAAGATACCATGGTAATCTCAAGTCTAAGGATCACTTACACCATTGCCATTAAGAGTATAATTCATTAGCACTATGAATAGTAACTCTTGGCGGATCAATCCAATGAACTTGTTCTCTAACAAGCATCCACATACCAGCTTAGGTGTCACACGCCATAGTTGACGAGATCAACTACTACTTACCATAAGTAGAGGCAAAGTATGTGCTAGTCTTCCCATATTAATGATGTCCAATCTCATTAATACTACGACTAGGGATATTTAAGAATATAACTTAATGTGTAATAAGAGTCTCATCATTGTAACTCTTACAATCTCTTATACACAGTTAATATTCTATGGACTTTATCAAATAAACAAGTAATATTAATAACAAGTATTAAATGACAAAGAAAATGCCACATATATAAGTATAACACGAAATAAGCGTAATAAAAATCTCCAAAAACTAACTTGGTTTTAGGGCATACACTAACAAACTCCCACTTGCACTAAAACCAATCACCTATAGGTTTTAGGCCATAAGCATGACTATCATGCCTACTTCTGGGACAAGGCCATGGTGAAAGGATTAGTGACACTTACATTGTGGGAACTTCCTCTATCTTTTCATCATTTGTACCAAACTATTTCCACAAATAGATGGTGGCACGAACCTACACTTTAGGATCATGGATGAGACTTTAGTTCCTTGATTAAGCGATGGCACAATTGTTTTCATAAAACAATAGAAAGAACTATTCTTTGTCCAACAAAGAATCCCTTGATCCATAGTAACTTCTAAAGCTACCATGTACTCGCCTTTGTTGTAGAATATGTTGTAGTGTCTATCATAAAACGCTTTTATCCACTACAGTTCAACGTGAACACCAATTCATCTCATGATTTACTTATCATCCCTATTGGATTAAAAGCTTGTATCTTTAAAATCCCACACTTCTTAAGTGTAATCTCCATAGTCAAGAATAGTCTTTTAGTGCTTCTCGAGTACTTAAGAATATTCTTTGATAACCATCTAGTGACACTCACCAGAATTGCTCGTAACACTTAAAGCCAGAAGACATCGGGTCTCGTACATAGGATAGCATACAAAATAGAACCATTGCAAAAGCATACGGGATCTATTAATGCTATCAATCTCGACAAGTGTCAAAGGACACATGTCTCTCAAAAGAGTAATCTCCTATCACATAGGTAAAACCCCTTCTTCGATTGCACTATGCTAAACCCTTTAGCATCTAGCCTATGTACTTGGATCTAGTGAGACCAAGCAACCTCTTGGATCTATCTATATAGATCTTAATTCCCAGATTAGAGATCGCCTCTCCTTTATTAAGAAATTCTTGGACAACCATATCTTTACCTTTAAAGTATGTTGTTTCCATCAACGATATGTCATCCACATATAGTATCAAGAAAATGACAATGCTCCCACTCAACTTTACATTTACACAAAGCTTGTCTTTGTTTTCAAGAAAATCTAAACTCTTTGATTATCTTATCAAAACAAATGCTCCAACACCTTGACACTTGCAAGAATCCACAAATGGACCCTTGAAGCTTGCGTACCCAATGACTATCAATGGAAGTAAAGGCCCAAGGGATGTATCATATACATACCTTTTAATTCCCGTTAAGGGATGAAGTCTTCATATCCATTTGTCATAGCCATAAAAGCAGCTATTGCAAGTAAAATCTTAAATGGATTTAAGCATGGCTATTGGTAAAATGGTTTCTTTCAAAGTCAAGCCTTTGAATTGAATCCTTTTCCATTAACCTTGCTTTATAGGTAACTACATTACCATCCATGTCAGTCTTTCTTTTAAAGACCTACTTGCACCCTATGGGTTTTATCCGATTGGGTGTCTTGAGCAAGGTCTACACCTTGTTCTTGTACATGGAATCCATTTTTGAATTTTATGGCATCTTGCCATGTCAAGGAGTCTACATTAGACAAAGCCTCTTCGTGACTAGTAGGTTTGTCATCATATATGACAAGTACAATATTGCTCTTGCTAATGAGAAGTCTATATCTCTCATGTGTGAGAAATCCATATTTCTCACGAGTATAATGCACTCTATCCAGTCTTTTGAAGATTTTGTGTATTTTGAGCTTCCGTTGCGCCTCATTAAGATGTGGCATAAGCTGTAGTTCCAACTATTGATCTTTGTCAATTCATGGTTCTTGAACCTTTCAAGTTCTATCTTGCTCCCACTGTCTCTTTTAAGAATAAACTATTTTTCTAGAAAAAGACATTTCTTGAGACAAACATTTTTCTCAAGGGAATTATAGAAGTGGTGTCCAATGTTTTCACAAGGATACCCCACAAATAGATACTTGTTGGAACATGGTTGAGTGTATGGGAGTGGCGTCTAAGGCAAGAACCCCTTAAATGAGGTTAGGAATTGTAGTATGACTCATCATGGTTTGCGCCATATCTCATAGGGTACAACTTCTCCTCTTTCACACATCATCAATAATGGTGTTTCAAATGGAGACATTGAGAAAGAATCACATTCTTCTTTAATTATTTTGAAACACTTGACATTGAGTATTAGCCACATAGATCAAATCTTTAGTGTTTTAATACTCTTGTCAACTTTGTTTTTCTTACTTCAATGCTAATGACTTTGAACACTTCAAAGGCCATGGATGCGTGTATCATATGATACACATAATCATATCCCATATGATCATCCATGAAAGTGATGAAGTATGATAAACAACCTCTAGCATAGATCGACATTGGGCCAAAAACATCTATATGTTGAAGGTCTATGAAGATCACTAGCATATTCACCTTTTTATAATAAAAGGTGTTATGGTCATCTCTCTAAGTAAATGAGAATCGCATGTCTCAAACGATTCACAATTGAATGAGTCCAAGTACACAACTATTATGTAATTTAGAAGTGCGTTTCTCATTCACATGACCAAGTCTATAATGCCAGAAGGATAGTTGTTTCAAAATATAGAGTTTTTGTCTATGTTTGAGAATGGACTTATCAAGGTCTAGGATTTGTAAAACGTTGTTTTAGTGATCTAATACCACAAAGAACACCATTACGTAAAAGAACAGTATATATTCTCTTTTGTAATGGTAAATCTTTTCACATTTAATGTGAATTGATTTCATGTTCTTTTGTAAGAATCACACATAATAACAATGTTTTAAATTCTAGAACAAGCCCAGTTGGTAAAGAGTGTATAAGTCTCTACAGCTAGTGTAGCAACTCTTGCTCCATTCATCACACGTAGTTTGACTTTCTCTTTCCTTATTGTCTACCATGCTTTAAGACCTTGCACATTTTGCAAATATGGGATCTATATCCAGTATCTTATACCCAATGGTCTTAATTAGTAGATGAATTTATCTCAAATATAAACATACTTAGAAGTAGAAGCTTCACTAGGCCTCTTTAACTTCTTAGTATTGAAACGAGCCTTACAATTCCCTTTCCAATAGAATTGGAAACATGTGCCCTTAGACTTGTCCTTTTGATCACACCTTTAAGCTTTGTCATAGCTACTTGGGTCTTCTCAAGACCACGCTAGGTTTTCCCTTGACAAACAATAAAGTGCCCCTTTCTTCCTTGATAGACTACTCTTTAGATATCTCATATCTAATGGTCCTAGATTGTGTATCAACAACTCTTTGAGATGCACAATCACAGACAAAAAGATCTATCAATTTGTGCTACTTTTATAGCTTAGGAATTATAGATGACATTATGATATAAGTAGCAATATCATTATCATCTTTTATGCATCTTGTATGCACATTATTTCCTAACTATAATTGTCACTATAGGACAAGTGGAAGTGGGTATCAAGGACATAGCCAATTGTGCTTAAGAACTATTCTCAAGTCTTACACTAGTCCAAGAAAATCGTATATGTATGGAGATATAGGGTGATAAGTGTGTTCATGTGTACATGTATTCTACAACAAGTGAAAAGATAGTACAAGTATTTGTTTCATGTTATAATTGCAAACCAAAAATGTGGGCTTCGAATTTATTTGGTTTGCTCCCACTATTTTACTTCAAATCAATAACCCTCAATCTATTGATTCGGGAATCCGTTGGAAATTCCTAGTGGGCTAGGATCCCATCTAATTAACTTTGGGTTTGACGGAGGCCAATGCCCCAAAGGTAACTTCGATTAGGTAGATAACTTTTATCAATCACAACTCTTGTGACTCCTAGATAGTTGGGTATCAACTCTTGATATTCACATCTTATTTGTTTCCCAACATTGCCTCAAAAATATCATAACATTGACGGAGGCCAAACTCGTTATGTATTTTTGTTAAGTCATACCCATTATTCAAAGATCACATCTCATAGCAAGAACATATTCCGAGTAAGGTGACCTTGACGGAGGCCAACGTGTCAACACTTAATAGGAACTCTTCGTTTTTGCTATAATAATGGAAGGCAACTTATATATATTGACTTAATATCGCCTCAAAAACACCATAGCCTTGATGGAGACCAACAAGTTAAGCATTTTTGTTAAGTCAGGCCCATTATTTGGAGATCATATCTCATAGTAAAAAACATGCTCTAGGTAAGATGACCTTGACGGTGGGCCAACAAGTCAACACTTAACAAAAACAATGATTTTTACTACAATAATGGAAGGCTAGTGACTTAATATTTTATTTGAGGGATTTTATTTTAATTATACAATATACAGTCTCATCATAGCATGTAATTAAAATATATCGACATATAAAATAAAAACATGCATAATAAACCGTGGATGATTATGGACTTTACTAAGATATTTTCCTCGAGCCTTAAGGAAAATATATGGTCAAATTCCTAAGGGATGTGATCAACTCCTTGATGCATTCCTTGGGAGGTCTTCAACTCTTGATAAGCCTCCATGGTTGCTCCTTGGTTCCATCTCCATCTTCTTTGTACATTACACATGTAATTCTATTCTAAACAATTTAGAAAATTAAAACCTAACTCTAACCTACACAATGTACATTACATGTATTGACTAAGAAACCTCGAGTTACATTCGAGGGGAGTTAGGTGAGAAGAGAATTACATGAGAATAATAGAGAAGGCAGGACAGCGCAGGCCCTATTTTAAAAACCAATACAAGCCAACCATCAAAATTGATAAAAATTCAACCATTCAATCACATTGGTCATAGTCCATAATCATCCACCATGCCATCATAATATTTAACAATTAAATAAATTACTCTATTTAATTCTAGTCATAAATCACATGGTCTAATTTAATTAGATTAATATTCTTGAATTTATTTGTCTCAAAAATAAAGTTATAGAAGGTGTAGGTTTCCAAAATTTAACTTTCCAAATATTAACAATTAAAATTGGAAAGTGTTTTATAGAGAAAATTCCAAAAAATTCGCGTTTTCCAAAAAATAGGAAAAATCTCGCTAGAACTCTGCCAGCAAACCGTGGGACAAACCGTGCGCGGGTTCATCCGCGGTTTACAAACCGTGGGACAAACCTTGCGCGGTTTCATCCGCGGTTTGTTGACAGAACGTACGAGTTTTTAACCGTGGGTAAAAACGCGCGCGAGTTTTCGCGCGGTTTGTGTCCAGAAAATACGATCTTTGAAATTCTTTGGTCTTTTTCAAAACTCTTTTGAATCAAAACATGTTAAAACCCTTTTAGCACGTAAAAATAATTTAGAAACCTTGAATACAACCATAAGAACTCATCTTAATTATTTAAAACACTTTTAAACAATTAAGAACTTATCTTAAAAATCAAACTCTTGATTTTTCTAAAACAATTTTGAGACAAATTTCATCAAGAACAAACCATCCATATTTATGACAATTAAATAAACACAAATCATATAGATATAATCAAAGTAGGCTCTGATACCACTGTAAGGTAATAAGGGGAGTAACGCAGCGGAAAATTTAAAAATTTATTACCTTAGCCATGGATCTCTTTGATGTAATCTATACGATTAAAGGGTGTTTAGCACAAATACCTCAAGCATAGAAGGTTTCTATGCTTCAAAGGGCAAGATCCTATTCGATGAAGGTGTTGATCTACCATGAAAAGCCCTCCAAGTGTCGAGCCTCCAACGGTATCCACACGAACATGATCTTTAGGAACCTTTGGGCTTGCTTGCCTTGCCTTTTGAGTGCTAGCTCCCTTGAATATCATGAAGAACACAAGAACAAGAAGAGGAGGAAGACAAAACCCTAACCCTTAGGGAGAAGAGGGTGTGGCGTTTTTCTTGGGAGAAAACACGCCTCTCTCAATTTTTCTCTCTCTAAATTTTATCTTGTGTTTCATCAATCATTCCAAGAGTCAAGGCATGGACTTATTTATAGATGTAGTATCCTAGTCTTTAAGGAAACAAGAGCAATTGGAAACCAAGAAGGTTTAGGAAGCTTGCCTTAAGCTAATCCTATTCCTTTAGGAAACCAATTCCAAAAGGAAACCAAATAGCTTCTTAATTCCTTTTAGGAAACTAATTTCCATCAAGACTTAGAATATTTATAATTAAGTCCTTTAAGTTAATTTATCACATAAATTAACCCCATAAGTATCTTATACTTATCTTAATAACAATTTAACCCAAAGACCATGTTCTTATTGTGTGTGACCCATTAGGTTCCATTCACGTTGGCAATAAGTACAAATTATAACTCATTAATTAATTAATTAAGAGCCAGATAAATTAACACTTTAATTTATCATTAATTCACTAATTAATTAATTTGCACTTATAGATCATGAGTGGCGTCTAGCAATGCATCATGACCACCCAAGTGAATAGGAAAGTCATATGGTAGACTACACCTATCAATGACAATGTTACCGTGTAATTAATATCCTTTCACCACACTATATCCCAATTAGTCTAAGAGTGTAGTGCGCACTCTTTAAATGACTAATTAATGATTTCTTGTTCCCGAAATATAACTTTCCATAAAAGTATAACCTTGAAACTCTTTCAAGTCATACTTTCACTTTTGCGCAAAAGATTCTTTAAGTCATATTTCAACAAGTGGCCAATCCGGGATATACTCTCCTATAATAAGGAGTGGTGAATCCTATATCGATTACTCACTATCCTTCCATGCTTCATACTATACCCAATCTCTACCGTATGGGCTACTCTTTTACGAGCACCGAGCAATAGAGTCAAAGCATAGCAATCCACACTCAAGATACCATGGTAATCTCAAGTCTAAGGATCACTTACACCATTGCCATTAAGAGTATAATTCATTAGCACTATGAATAGTAACTCTTGGCGGATCAATCCAATGAACTTGTTCTCTAACAAGCATCCACATACCAGCTTAGGTGTCACACGCCATAGTTGACGAGATCAACTACTACTTACCATAAGTAGAGGCAAAGTATGTGCTAGTCTTCCCATATTAATGATGTCCAATCTCATTAATACTACGACTAGGGATATTTAAGAATATAACTTAATGTGTAATAAGAGTCTCATCATTGTAACTCTTACAATCTCTTATACACAGTTAATATTCTATGGACTTTATCAAATAAACAAGTAATATTAATAACAAGTATTAAATGACAAAGAAAATGCCACATATATAAGTATAACACGAAATAAGCGTAATAAAAATCCCAAAAACTAACTTGGTTTTAGGGCATACACTAACAGTGTATGCCCCCATCTATCCATTCGTTCATGCACTGCATTCACCGCTTGCCTTATACCCTGTTGGATGCTTGCAGTTAAGGTATCTGCCAAGTCCTTAATGTCAAAGGACTCGAGATTCTCCTTCGTGAGTCATATGGTGTCACGTGTATCTGCAAGAAAATGTTAGTACTAAAAGCCTCACACACTCCCATTAGTATTTACTCTCAGTCGCTCATGTATCACTTGCTTATGCCTTTTACTTAGCAATATGTTTACCTCTCTTGCCTTTTATCAAACACGTATTCCTTTTTTTTTTAATCAACAACAACCACACACGAGATTCACTAACTAGCCTAAGAAAATCCTAGACAAGTTTTGTGATTTGCTTGACCCCAATGAAACAAATCCCACAATAAGATTGAAACTTTGATGATTTTGAATTCAATGAATCAAGTAATCACCAAAATTCAACAACCCACACAACAGCACAATGAAAGACTCCAATTTTTTTTTGACCTTTTTAACAACCCAAACAATTGACAACAACAAAGGACAAATTTTGTTGTAGAAAATTGCAGAAAAATGAAAGGACAAATGCAAAAATTCAAGGAATAATGAAAAGACAGCATGAACTATCTAAATAATTGACAACCCAATCAAGAGTGGCGACTAAACACAAGAGATAACAAGAAAGAACACAAGAATCACAATCAAACAAATTAAGAACAAGAAAACAAAAAGACTCAAAGGGATATATCCAATTTTCAAGAGAGATCTCAAGAACATGGATTGGATAAAACCTGATAACAAGACCCAAATGCTCTGATACCAATTGATGCGTGGCCTGGTCAAGAACCCAACATTAACCCTAACGTGAACCCTTGATAAACTGACTTGAAGCACTGGTTGATTCAACCCCCAGGATCGTCTTGAGTATCAGGATGCAATTTAATCCCAATCGCACGTGAGATGGATTGAAACTAAATTAACGATTGGAAAACTTAGACCCAAATTAATAGAATTGATAAAACCTAAGTTATAATTAATCACCCAACAAGAATATCTTGATAGGCTAAGAAAGTTCTTCACAGAGAACTTGAGAGAAAACCCTCACACTCAATATTAATCAAAAAGGTCTATCGTCATAATGAAAGTAAAACACAATAAATCACCTAATATAAGTGCCAAAGTACTTGAAAATAAATATGGAATGCTTAAAAATGACTAAAAACTAAAGAACTACAAAAAAAAAAAGCTTAAAACTCTAATTTCGTCCACTGTACGTCGTTCTATCCGAACCTATGGCGCGTAACCGCAGCGCGAGTTCATGCCACGGGTTCAATTAGAAAATTTTTTTCTTCACATGCAACATTCTGATCGTACCTGCGAGGCTATCCATGGCGCAGGTTCATGCCGCAGGGTTCGGTTAGAATCTTCTTTCTCAGCTTTTCTAGCAACTTTTAAAGCCTTCAAACCACCCTTCAAGCTTGGCAACTTGTTCCATCTTGGCTTGACTCTACAAATGTCATGAATACCTCCTTTAGCTTGATCATTCACCCTCAGGTTCACATCAGATAGCGAGCAATCCGTGGCAGCAGCGGTGGTTCTAGGAGCAGCGACGCCGGTACATGGAGCTAGTTATTTCTATGTGGCAATGGATAGAGGATGGGTAGTGGCCATTGGTAAAAGTTGCAGGGGTCTGGGGTAGGGCTATGAAATGATGGTGGTGAAGGTTTCTGTTGATGTGAAATTGGCTGGACCTACTGGGAGTCTTGGGTGACTTCATGATGGCGGAATATGGAGGCTGATTTTGGTTTATGGTTGTACGATGGATTAGGTTGAACTTGGTTGCCAGTGGGTGTGATTAGTAGCAAGGGAGGGGCTGCATGGGTTGTTTTTATTTTGGTTTCTACAGGTTGTGATGCAAGGGAGATGCTTGTGGTGGTCTAGGAGGTGACTGGAGACGTCGTTGGGTGTTGGGGTTATGATTATATGACTAGTTTATAGCTTTTGTATGGTGAATTTGGGGTTGGTCATCGGTGGCTGCTGCTGGTTATTGGTTTCTGGCCATGGATGGATTCTAAATTGTCAGAGATAGTTTCTAATTGGCGTTTGTTGGTTGAATTGTGGCTTGACTGGAGGTGGCAATTGGTAACAGTGATGGTGAGTCACAATGGTGGTGGTGGGGAATTGATGGTGGTGTGGTGGGCTTTGAATGGTGGTGGCCTGGTGGCTACTGAGTTGTTGGTTGATTTCTGATATTTGGCTTGGTGAATTGGCTGAGTTCGTCTTGATTGGGGATAAGCGGCGGTGTATGGAGGAGCTTTTGCGGTGGGTGGAGAGGTTTTGTGGGATTTTGGATATTGCTATATTATACTAGGGGTGGTATAGGGGAATCTGTTGGTGGTTCTGGGGTTGAATTTGGTGGCAGATTTAAAGTTTTGTTGTTTGTTTGTTATTTCCTTTTGCAGGTGATGGACACTAGTAGTTGAATTGGAGAGGCAGACAGAGATTTGAAACTCCAGTGATGGAAGAAGAGCTACATCAATGGCTCTTTGACAGTGGGCTAGTGACGAATTGGTTGAATTTGGAGGTTTGGGGAGGTGAATTGAGCTACAGGCTGTGTTATTTAGGTGATGGTGGTGGATAATTGGGTGACGAAGTGGAGGTGTTTGTGATTCTCTATGTTTTTGGGCTATTTGCTACAGATGAGAGAGTCGATCGTGGTGAGGTAGTGGTTCTGAGGATGGTGTTTTCTGTTGAACTATGTATATGTGTGTAAATGAGCATGTGTTTGTGTGTGCTGTGACTGTGAATATGTGTGAATGTGCGTGAACCTACTACCTATTTTTGTGTGTGGTGTGAGTATGAGAGTAGTGTGTGTTTGTTATAGAGTTGTGTTACTATGTATGAATTGTGTGTGAAATTAGGGGAGTGTGTGATTGCTGTGTGTAAATTGTGTGTGAGTGATGTGTGAAATGAGTGAATCTGGATGTGTGAATGTGTGTGTATGACTATGTATGAGTTACTGTGTGTGTTCGTGTGCCTGGCTGTGTGTGTAAATGTGTGTGACTGTGTGATTCAGTGTGTGAAAGAGAAAGTGTAAGAAGTGTGTGAGAGAGAAATGTGTGTAGTTTGTGTGAGAGAAAATGTGAATGTGTAGTGTGTAGCGTGTGAATCTACTGTGTAGTGTGTGAGAGAGAAAGTGAATAAGTGTGTGAGATTAGCCAGTGTGTGTTCTTGGTGTTTTAGGTGTAGGGTTGAAGATGTACTAGTGTTTGTTCTAGGTGTTCTAGGTGTAGATTTGAAGATATATTAGTGTGTGTTCTAGGTGTTCTGGGTGTAGGGTTGAAGGTGTACTAGTGTGTGTTCTAGGTGTTCTAGGTATAAGGTTGAAGGTGTACTAGTGTGTGTTCTAGGTGTTTTAGGTGTAATCTTGAAGACGTACTAGTGTGTGTTCTAGGTGTAGGCTTGAAAATGATCTAAAACCTAGTAGGTGTTTTTGGTGTTCTTGGTGAAAACTTGAAGATAAATGTAGGAAAAAGTATGTTTTTTTGGTGTAACTAAAAACTAAAAACTAAAAATTAAAAATTCTCTCAAGAGCTTTTATTTTTTTCCTCCTTTTTCTCTCCCTAAAATGAACTATTTATAGTGCACAAAAGACTTATTTTCCAAGAAATGACTAAAAAAACCAAAACGCCCGTGGATTACCAAAATTACAACTTTACCTTTACAAAAAATTAAAAATCTATGTTCCCTCACAAAAATAGAAAAAATTAAGAAAAATGTAAATAATAAATTTGTTAATAGAAACTCACCCCGAAAAAAGTTAGAAAACTTAAAAACATGCTTAAAAACCTAAAATTGAATTTGGGACCCAAAATTGGTGAAAAATGAGTTTGTAATGTGAAATGACAATTTTGCCCTTGTACTGTCAAAATATATGAAAAATATCAGTTAACTCAAAAATTACCAAAAATTTAAAGAATGAGCTTAAAATCCTAGAAAATAAATTTAACACTCAAAAATTGGTGAAAAATGCATTTAGAATGTGAAATAACAACTTTGCTCTTATACTGTCAAAATATATGAAAAATATCAGTCAGCTCAAAAAATTACCAAAAAATTAAAAAATGAGCTTAAAATCCTAGAAAATGAATTTAACACTAAAAAATTGGTAAAAAATATGTTTGAAATGTGAAATAACAAGTTTGCCCCTAAACACGGTACTTATAAAAAAAAATAGCGATCGTCCCCGAAAAAATCAAAAAAATTTAGAAACATGCTTACAAACTTGAAAAATAAATTTGGTACTAAAAATCGATGAAAATAGTATTCGTGAGGCAAAATTATCGTTTTGTCCCTGTGCTGGCAAAATACAAAAAAATACTAGTTAAATTCGAAAAAATACAAAAATTTAAAAAATACGTATGAAAGTACAAAATATGAATTTAAAAGCCCAAAACTAATGGAAAAATATTTACAGTTAAAAATTACTATTTTGCTGCTGAAATTACTGATTTTGTTCCCCCTTTTTATTGAAAAATTAGAATTTAACCCAAAAAATATAAACAAGCCCCCAATGTTTGAAAAATAAATAGTGTGTCAAAATTTGGTGTCTACACTACTAACTTACTTTATTATCTAAACAATCAAACTTTGAAGGTTGTGAAAATGGTAGGAAAATCAAATTCAAGTAACAAACAATGAGGAAATTTGTCAAATAAGTTACTAGACCTAAGATTCCACTAAAAGCCACAAAATATGAAACCTACGCTTGTGGCTATTAGGAACTTCCACCCTTATTTAGGGTTTAATTCCATTAGTACTCCAAATTAGATTTCTCTACAAATGGAAGATACTATAACATGAGCTTTCATACTTCCATGATAAAGTCTTGCATACTTTAGTTCATTTGGTTCGTGAATTGTGGTGCTACAGGTTATGCAACAAGCCTTAATCCACCTGTAAGAATCACTACTTCCCTGAGATTCACTATAGGTTCCATTTATTCCTTTCCATTGTTAAGTGCAAGTTTCCTTACCCAATAACAACTAAGATGCTTGAGATTGGTAGCTAATCAACATCAAGTGTTAAAGACAAAGTAAATGAACAAACAAAACTAAAATATGGCCACAAACTTAATTAATTATACCAATAGCTTCATTCAAACCTAGTTGATTTCAACTTAATTCAACATGTTAAAGATAAACTTAAGCACATATAGGATAGTAAACAAACATGCATAAATGAGAATGAAAAGAATAAGGTTAGAAAACCTCATTTGATAGATGAACTTGGCTCCAAATCTTGTTCTTGCATTTCATCAAACATGATGTGTACAAAGGAGTTCCTTCAAAGTATTGCTACAAGAAAATGATAATTCCTACTACAAGCTAAGAAAGAAATCCTATATTAAAATATTTACAAGGAGTTCCCCTCTTACCAAGCTATAATTCAAGCTTAAACCAAGCTAATACCAAGCATGTCTTCAATGACCTACAAAGGCATCTATGTATAGAAAAACAAACCTTTTCCAAGTTGAAGATGAAATGATCAAATTTGATTCCAAATATTAGAAATTCTTGCCTTGAACTTTGCAATATTCTTTAAGGGCAGTGCAAAAATTAGCTGGACATTGGAACCATCTAAAAAGTTGTGTGAACAAGCTGCAAATTACAACCCACCAATTTCTGCAAGTGGAGCAGATCCACAGGTGTAATCCACGGGCAAGCAACTCGTGGGTCACTTTACGTTGACCATTTTGCCTTTTTTAAAATTTGGTTATTCCTTCCTTGCCCTTAAGACCTTTTTCCACTATGTGAACCGTAATTTCTTCATAGAATTTGATGAAAAATTATTTCAAAAATTTCCAAGTTTAAGTAATACAAAGGTACAATCTTGAATCAACCTTGAATTTGATAGTCCTTGTGCTCCAATTAATCCAATTTGTATTTAGTCATCATTTTCCTGTAAAATAAAATAAACTTGGGCATTAATTGCTCAAAATAATGATTCCGCCTCAAAAATCCTAATTTCTGGACTAAAAACCCTAATTTTAGAACAATTCTTGATTTGATGAAAAGTTAGAAAATTGAGCCATTTTCATATAAAAATATTAAAAACATACTAAAAACACACTAAAATCATATATAAAATACTATACTAAAATAGAAAAATTTATTACTTATCACTAGTGCTTCAATGTTCATGAACCATTGTGCAATTATACATACATAAAAGAAGCACTTTGAAAAATGGTCATAACCAAGGTTAGCTATGCATTTACGTTGTGTTAGCGTATCATTAATACCAATGAAATCAATATCGCTAGCGAAAGAGAGATCATTTTTCACATTAAACACCTCAACTCCTACCCTTGAATTAACAATATCCTTATCAAGAATAAGTTCATTCTTAAGATTCAGGTGTTCAAAAGTAGGTGAAAAAACTAGTTCACCTTTAATACTCATATTTTCAACTACCTTTTTACACAATGTAGACACCAAATTTTGATACACCGCTCATTTTCTAAATATTGGGGGACTTTTTTTATTATTTGGAGTCAAATTCTGATTTTCGAGCAAAAAGGGCAAAGTCAATTTTTTCGGGGGTAAAACAGTAATTTTCATCACATAAATATTTTTTTCATTAGTATTGGAGTTTTAAATTCATTTTTTGTACTTTCATACACATTTTTTAAATTTTTGTGATTTTTTCAGGTTAATTGATATTTTTTGTATATTTTGACAGTACAAGAGTAAAACAGTCATTTCGCCTTCTGAACATTTTTCTCCATTTTTGAGCCCCAAATTCATTTTTAGGTTTTTTTTAAGCATGTTTCTAAATTTTTCTAACTTTTTTTTGGGGTAAATTGCTATTAATAAATTTATTATTTGCATTTTTCTTAATTTTTTCATTTTTGTGTTTTTGGAAAAGAACATAGATTTTTAATTTTTTGTAAGGAGTAAAGTTATAATTTTAGTTGTCAAGGGCGTTTTGGTCTTTTATTTATTTCTTGGAAGATAAGTCTCTTGTGCAGTATAAATAGCCCATTTGTGGGGTTAAAGAAAAGAAAAAAAAGTCTAGAGAGTTTTTAATTTTTAGTTTTAGTTTTTATATTGTACCAAGAACACCAAAAAATACACACTTTTTTCTACATTCATCTTCAAACTTTTCACCAAGAACCCTAAGAACACCTGTGACAGCCCCACCTCACCCATAGGCGCACCAAAGGGCTTAGCGGACTGCCTGCCTAGCTCTCGCCAGGTCTCGATGCACGCACTCACGCGACCATCCAAGTGTACAGACATTAAAATAAACTAACATAGATTAAAATGGAATAAAAGAAAATACACTCTTGTTACTTAACTTAAAGATACAAGTCACATAAAAAGGTCACATGTCATAATTTACATAATTTCACAATAATAGCCTATCACCGTACGACTATTACAATAACTAAAATACTTATAAGAACCCAAAACCAATCGGTCCCGCTCAGTTTTTCAAGTAACCTGAGTAAGGAAAAACAAATAAAATGGAATGAGCTATAATAGCCCAGTGAATGTCCAATTCATGCAACATATCAAGAACTCATTATTTTGGGTCATTAAAATAATCAATAAATTAAATGAACGATATATAAGCAATTTAATTAACAGGTAGTCAATGGCGGATACAGGGCTCAACTACAGAAGCAAGCTTAACCGTAGAGGAGCAGGCACTGAACATGTAGCCACGATATTTGGACCGAGATAATAGCTCAGGTCTTAATCAAGGAACATATCAGTTTTTTTATCAAGCACAATGCCCTAACCGCCAATCACCTTATAACCTCCGTACAAGCTACCACATCCGGGGGAGAAAAATCTCAACCCTGGAGGGCCAACACTCAATCAATAAAGTTCGATCCGGAGTTGGCCTCTTAGAGGATTCACAACTCAAAAGGAAAGAACATCATTCCCTACAACACCCAGCACCTTATGTCCTCCCACTTGCAGCCGGGTTGACTATCCGTGAAATAACGGGGAAGTTAGTCACGGTAGTCTCACACACAAATAACATTTTAAATAATAAAAGCATGTAACATATTGTGGAACAGATGCGATAAAGTACACATCTTTCCTCAAGTAACACATGTACTCACATAATAATTGCAAGTTAAGCATAATAGTCAAAAAGTAAAATTATCACATTTCATGCATCATGCACACATAAAGACACTCACCTTGAGAGCCTAAGAAAATATCTCGTGGAATGGTCGGGTTTCACTATCGGGTCCTGCAATTTGGAAGAGATAATCTAATGAAAACCCGATTTAAAACCCTAATTAACCTAGTAAGAAAATGCAAGAAATACCCCATTAAATTCTAGGTTTTTTTTTTTTTCTAGGGTTTAGGGTTTAGGGTTTAGGGTTTAGGGTTTAGGGTTTAGGGTTTAGGGTTTTTATTTTAGGGTTTTCTAGGGTTTTTCTAGGGTTTTCTAACAAAAATTGGGCATTATTTCCCCTAAATTTCAGCACTCCCAATCTTGTTTTTCATCAAGATTTCAATCATTAATCCCACAATTCCACAAGTTCTACAACTTCCTAGTTCAATCCAACCTCAAATTCAATCAAAACCTCACTAAATTTCAAGAATTAAGGTCCAAGAACTTTCACCCAAACAACATGTTCTTCATGAAATTTCAAAGTTCCAAGGCCACATACTAGTCTATTCAATCATAAGAACACTTTATCTAACAAGTATATATCAAGTTCTAACTAATTTCTTCAAGTTTTACTAACAAGAACTTGGAATTAAACTTGAATAAAAACTAATTAAAACATGGAATTAGTAAGGCAAGTTCATAGTAAATACCTTAAAGATGCTTAGAACTTTGATTAGAATTGATAGAAATCCACTTCCTATGGTTGATTTGTGTTAACTTGAGAGATGAAAGTCCAAGAAGTTGAGAGCAAAAATGGGGGAAAGAAGAAGAGAAGTTTGGCCGGCCAAGGTGAAGGAAAGAGAGAGAAAAATAGTCTAAGAAAAATGAAAAAGAAATGAAGAAAAGATGGGAAAATGGTGGTCCAATAAAATTCTCACAAGAGTAAAGTAAAAAGTAGTCTTATTAATGCAAGAGTTGCTACTTGGATTAGTTTAATTGGTGAAAATTAATAACTCTTACCACTTAATAAATTCATTAGTTAGACATAAATTATTAAAGCAAAATAGAACAAAAATGAAAAGCAAGAACCGGCCACATGAAGTAAAAGAAAAAAAAAGAGAAAATTTCGGCCAAAAGAAAAGAAAAGAAAAGAAAGAATTTCGGCCAAGAAAGAAAGAAAAGAGAGAAAAAAAAAATTCCAGCTAGGGGAAAAGGAAAATAAGACAAGAAATTAAGTGAAACTTTTGAATAAAATTGGGCAAAATCCCAAGTAATCAAAAGACTAGAAAATAGTGAAATGAACTAGTAAAAATTTAAACCCTACTATAAGTTAATTGGTCAAGAAAATTATTCTAACTTTAGTACCTAAGTGTTCTTGCTTAGAATGAAAATCTTAACTAATTAACTTAATTAACTCAAGAAATCTTCCAACTAGTAATTCTATGATTATCACTTAACCCTAAATAATAGTAAAAATGCTTCTTATATGTGCATTTTCTAGGGTGTTACATCCTCCCCCCCTTAAAAGAATTTCGTCCTCGAAATTCTACCTGGATTTTCGAAGAGCTTGGGATAATTCCTCCGCATTTCTTCTTCTGTCTCCCACGTGGTCTCCTCCAGGTCATGATGCTTCCACAGGACCTTGACAAGGGGAATTTGTTTATTTCTCAATTCTTTTACTTTACGGTCCAGGATTTGCACTGGTTGCTCTTCATATGCCAAGGTTTCGTCAAGCTCAATTTCGTCTGGTTGAAGCACGTGCCTAGGATCCGGATGGTATTTTTTCAAGACCGACACATGGAAAACATTATGCATTTTTGATAACTTCGAAGGCAAGTCCAATTGGTAAGCAACCTTTCCAATACGCTTAACGATTTTGAATGGTCCCATGTACCTTGGTTGAAGTTTCTTCTTCTTCCCAAACTGGATGCCACCCTTAAATGAAGAAATCTTGAGGAATACTTCATCCCCAACCTCGAACTCCAGCTCTTTCCTTCGGGTATCGGCATAACTTTTCTGTCGACTTTGAGCAGTTTGAAGTCGTTGTTGGATTAACTTTACTTTCTCATAAGCTTCTTCTATCCAGGGTACTTTTTCTGGACCCAACACTTTCCGCTCACCCACTTCATCCCAATAGCCGGGCGTTCTGCATCTTCTCCCGTACAGTGCCTCAAATGGAGCCATCTGGATCGAGGATTGGTAGCTATTGTTGTAAGCAAACTCAATTAAGGTCACATGTTGATCCCAGTTGCTACCAAAATCCATCACACTTGCCCTCAACATATCTTCTAAAATCTGGATTACCCGTTCGGATTGGCCATCGGTCTGGGGATGGTAAGCCGTACTAAAGTTCAACTTCGTTCCCAAGGCTTCGTGCATCTGTCCCCATAGTCGGGAAGTAAACCGAGGATCTCGGTCCGAAACAATACTAATTGGAATCCCATGAAGTCTCACCACTTCATCAATGAACATACGAGCAAGTTTTTCTAACGGGTAGGTCATGTTCATCGGCAGAAAATGAGCGGATTTGGTCAAACGATCAACGATTACCCAAATCGCGTCATGTCCCCTCTGAGTTCTCGGTAACCCAGACACGAAATCCATGGTGATGTTTTCCCATTTCCATTCTGGGATCTCCAAAGGTTGTAGTAGCCCTGACGGTCTTTGATGTTCAGCTTTTACCTGCTGACACGTAGGGCAAGTCTGCACATACTCTGCTATTTCTCTCTTCATATTGTCCCAGCAATATAGTTTCTTCAAGTCTTGGTACATTTTTGTACTTCCCGGGTGCACCGTGTACCTGGACCGATGGGCTTCATCCATAATCACTCTCTTCAACTCTTCGTCTCTCGGGATGAAGATACGATTTCGAAATCTCAACAGTCCCTCGGGCCCCACGCTATACTCAGGTATGCTCTCCGCTTTGGCTTTCTCTATCCGTCTCTGTAATGTGCGATCCTTGTCTTGAGCTTCTTGGATTCGTTTCAACAATTCAGATCGAACATTTACATTTCCACAAATCACTTTAGAGCCAGCTATTCTTGGACTGCTCTCGCTTAATCGCTCCAATAAATCCCATTCATGGATGGCCAAACTAGCCATTTGCACCTTCCTACTTAAAGCATCCGCGACAACATTAGCTTTACCTGGGTGATAATTAATGGTGCAGTCGTAATCTTCCAATAGCTCTACCCACCTTCGTTGTCGCAAATTTAACTCCTTTTGAGAAAACAAATATTTTAGGCTCTTGTGATCGGTGTAAACCTCAAAAGTGACCCCATACAAATAATGCCTCCATTTCTTGAGTGCGAAAACCACAGCGGCTAACTCCAGGTCATGTGTGGGATAATTTCGCTCATGAGGTTTTAACTTACGGGAGGCATATGCCACTACTTGATTTCCTTGCATTAACACTCCTCCTAAGCCTTCCCGTGAAGCATCAGTGTACACCCTGAAGGTCTCTTTTCCATTGGGCAATGCTAATACTGGGGCAGATGTCAATCGCTTCTTAAGCTCAATGAAACTTTGCTCACACCGTCCATCCCAAATAAACTTAGTGTTTTTCTGAGTCAAAGCAGTGAGTGGCGTGGCTATCTTTGAAAAATCTTTAATGAATCGCCGATAATAACCAGCTAAACCCAAGAAACTACGAACTTCGGTGGGATTCTCGGGTTGTTTCCAACTAACCACGGCTTCAACTTTGGATGGATCTACGGCTAAACCCTTTCTCGAAATAATATGACCCAAGAATGACACTTGGTCCTTCCAAAATTCACACTTACTAAACTTAGCATACAACTTTTTATTCCGTAAAGTTTGTAGTACTACCCTCAAATGTTGCTCATGTTCTCCCCGAGACCTTGAAAAGATTAAAATATCGTCAATAAAGACCACTACAAACTGGTCTAAGTAGGGTCTGAACACCCGATGCATTAAATCCATAAAAGCCGCCGGGGCATTTGTCAACCCAAATGGCATCACTACAAATTCATAATGCCCGTATCGAGAGTTAAATGCAGTTTTAGGCACATCTTCCTCTTTAATCCTCAATTGATAATATCCTTGCCGAAGGTCTATCTTAGAAAAGATCACCGCTCCCTCCAGCTGATCAAATAATTCATCAATTTGAGGTAAAGGATACTTATTCTTTATAGTAACACTATTTAACCCTCGATAATCAATACAAAGCCTAAGAGTACCGTCTTTCTTCTTTACAAATAACACCGGGGCTCCCCAGGGGGATACACTCGGCCTGACAAATCCTCTTTCCAACAAATCTTGGAGTTGAATCTTAAGTTCTTTGAGTTCGGCCGGGGACATGCGGTAGGGAGTTCTAGAGACTGGCGATACCCCTGGTGTCAATTCTATTTTAAATTCCACTTCCCTCTCCGGAGGTAGAGAGCTTAATTCCTCCGGAAAAACATCGGGAAATTCTTTTACCACCGACACATCCTCAAGTTTTACTTTATCCTCAGGTGTATTAATTAAATAAGCAAGGAATCCGACTGCCCCTCGAAACATTAACTTCCTAGCTTGCATGGCCGAAAGAAGATTTGAGGAAGCTAGGGTTTTCTTAACATCCAATCTCAAAATAGGTTCCCCCGGTATATTAAACTCCACCACTTTCGTCCCACAATTTAGTTGGGCACTATACCGGGTCAAACAATCCATGCCTAGTATTACATCATAACCCCGAATAGGTAAAGCTATGAGATCAGCTAAAATGTTTCTCTCTCCTACTCGAAGCTCGCAATCTTGGTAAACAAGATTAGTTGTTAGGCAATGGTCTCCAGTCGGAGTCCTCACTTCAAATTCATAGGATAACTTAATAGGTTGTATCTCTAAAGTAAGCATAAATTGAGGGTTCACAAAGGAATGGGTGGAGCCAGGGTCTACTAGTAATTTAGCCAGACGATGGAAAACAAGAATCATACCTTCAATCACTGCAGACGACTCCGGGGCATTTTGCTTATCAAGGGCATACACGCGAGCCGGCACTTTTCGTTTATTCCCGCTCTCCCTGGCTTGATTCGTCTCCTTGGGTCCCGGTTGAGCGGTACCCGGTCCACTGGCGGTTTGCCGCGGGCATTGATTTACTCGGTGCTCACCACTGCCACAAAGCAAACATTTTCGATTCTTTCTCCAGCAATTTTCTTCAGTGTGGTTGCCCTTGCCACAATATCCGCAGGCACTAAAAGCTGCCGAGGATTGTTTTTCCTTCTGAGTATCTTCTTTTTGTTCACTTCTGGGAGGAGCCCTTCCCATCGGAGCACCTCTGTATCTACCAAACTGGGCACCTTGCCCAATTCTCATTCCTCCTGTCCCCCGTCCCATCTTAGGAGCTGGAGTGCTTCCTGTTGAAGGGCGAGCGTCACTGGTATTTCCCCGTTTTCTTGCTTTCACAGTGCGGACCAGAGACTTGGTTTCCTCCACCTGCTGCGCCTTTTCCACCGCAGCTTCATATGTCTCAATAGTGGCGGCAGCGAGGGCGTCTTGGATCTCCAAATTCAATCCTTGAAGGAATCTTCTCACCCTTCGTCTTTCAGTAGCTACCAATTCCGGGGCATATCGAGAAAGTTTAGTAAACTGAGCCTCATACTCAGCCACCGTCATCAATCCTTGTCTTAACTTCAAAAATTCATCTTCCCGTTTTTCCTGTACTCGCACGGGAATGTACTTCTCTTTAAATTCCTTGGTAAAATTGCTCCACGTCCTCGGTGTCTGATATCTCTCCCACTTGGCATTGATCAAATTCCACCAAGGGGTGGCAGCACCCTCCAATTGAAACACGGCAAATGTCACTTGCCGTTCCTCCGAGTACTTTAAGACAGTGAAAATTTTCTCAATGTCCTCCAACCATTTTTCAGCAATTTCGGGTTTTGGACTGCCATTAAACTTAGGGGGATTAAATTTCTGGAATCGCTCCAAGGCTACATCTTCCCCTACACTCGGATTTCTCTGAGATCCACCAATTTCCACTATCGGATTCGGCCGAGTTCCCAATTGAGTTAGAACATCGGTCATTCGATTCAAAATGGCAACCATGGGATCAGCTCCCGAGGGTGGATTTACACTAGAAGTGGCCTCTGCATCCCGGTCTTGACGACGAGGACGTCCTCTCCCACGACCGCGTCCACTCATATTTTAGTATACTATAATAACATGAATAAATTTATTTTAATAACTACATGATGAATATCAAAATTCAATATAAAATGCACAAAGTCGTGATTAACAAAGAAACCAAATTTCATGCCAGAAGATCACACATTTATACAAGTAGTTCAATTTACACATATCAAAAGTCAGATACAAAACAGGTCATACATATAAGCATAACAAAACTAGCATAAGCTTTAGTACATAACTCCATCCCAAGATCCAGTCTACGACCTAACCCAACCGGACCGATCCAGCTGAGCTCATATCTATGTCCCGCGCACCCCCAGGTGCACCCTCGGCCCCAGGAGGTGGAGGCACTGCCTGACCTGGCCCCAGGTGCGGAGCCACATCGCGCACCTCATCCAGTACATGGCCTACCAATAGACCACTCTCGTCCGTGAGTCGTCCCGCGTGGTCCTGGACGTGCTGTACCACACGTGAGAGGCGACCGTGCAGCTCCTGGAACTGCACTCGGTAAGCATCCGTCCTCTGCTGCTCTTCTCGAACAGCAGCCTCTAAGTCCCGTATCCTCTGAGCCTGAGTCCTAATAGTCTCTCTCAGCTCGTGAACACGAGCTCGAGAACCATCCCTTTCGCCCTCTACTCGTCTACTATCCTCTATCAGGGATAGCACAACATAGTCGGGGTATGAATAGGTCCTCCAACATCCGCAAGCTGGTCGAACTCGTCGGGCCGGTGAAAAAGTGCGGTATGGGTGCCCCGGTCCCTCGCGAAAACGGACAAGGGGTCTCCGGCGATGCTCACGCTGCACCGGCGCTGCAACCGATGGCGATGGTGCCTCAATCCTATCACTCTCTGACATCCCTACAGGTTTAAATAATAAATTAATTAGATCTATCCCACCAATATTTAATAATAATCAATACTTAAATATCACACTCAAATATCAAGCTTAAAAGTAGACTAAACACAATCTCAAGCATATACACAATAGTGCCTAGGTACGGAAATTCGGATTTTATCTCTCACACTCAGGTTGATCAGGCCCAAGCGTAACCGACTCAACCCAAATTTCCTACCCGACACCCCTGTACAGGACTAGCACTAAAGACAGGATTCAAGTCTAAGCTCTGATACCACTTGTGACAGCCCCACCTCACCCATAGGCGCACCAAAGGGCTTAGCGGACTGCCTGCCTAGCTCTCGCCAGGTCTCGATGCACGCACTCACGCGACCATCCAAGTGTACAGACATTAAAATAAACTAACATAGATTAAAATGGAATAAAAGAAAATACACTCTTGTTACTTAACTTAAAGATACAAGTCACATAAAAAGGTCACATGTCATAATTTACATAATTTCACAATAATAGCCTATCACCGTACGACTATTACAATAACTAAAATACTTATAAGAACCCAAAACCAATCGGTCCCGCTCAGTTTTTCAAGTAACCTGAGTAAGGAAAAACAAATAAAATGGAATGAGCTATAATAGCCCAGTGAATGTCCAATTCATGCAACATATCAAGAACTCATTATTTTGGGTCATTAAAATAATCAATAAATTAAATGAACGATATATAAGCAATTTAATTAACAGGTAGTCAATGGCGGATACAGGGCTCAACTACAGAAGCAAGCTTAACCGTAGAGGAGCAGGCACTGAACATGTAGCCACGATATTTGGACCGAGATAATAGCTCAGGTCTTAATCAAGGAACATATCAGTTTTTTATCAAGCACAATGCCCTAACCGCCAATCACCTTATAACCTCCGTACAAGCTACCACATCCGGGGGAGAAAAATCTCAACCCTGGAGGGCCAACACTCAATCAATAAAGTTCGATCCGGAGTTGGCCTCTTAGAGGATTCACAACTCAAAAGGAAAGAACATCATTCCCTACAACACCCAGCACCTTATGTCCTCCCACTTGCAGCCGGGTTGACTATCCGTGAAATAACGGGGAAGTTAGTCACGGTAGTCTCACACACAAATAACATTTTAAATAATAAAAGCATGTAACATATTGTGGAACAGATGCGATAAAGTACACATCTTTCCTCAAGTAACACATGTACTCACATAATAATTGCAAGTTAAGCATAATAGTCAAAAAGTAAAATTATCACATTTCATGCATCATGCACACATAAAGACACTCACCTTGAGAGCCTAAGAAAATATCTCGTGGAATGGTCGGGTTTCACTATCGGGTCCTGCAATTTGGAAGAGATAATCTAATGAAAACCCGATTTAAAACCCTAATTAACCTAGTAAGAAAATGCAAGAAATACCCCATTAAATTCTAGGTTTTTTTTTTTTTTCTAGGGTTTAGGGTTTAGGGTTTAGGGTTTAGGGTTTAGGGTTTAGGGTTTTCATTTTAGGGTTTTTATTTTAGGGTTTTCTAGGGTTTTTTCTAGGGTTTTCTAACAAAAATTGGGCATTATTTCCCCTAAATTTCAGCACTCCCAATCTTGTTTTTCATCAAGATTTCAATCATTAATCCCACAATTCCACAAGTTCTACAACTTCCTAGTTCAATCCAACCTCAAATTCAATCAAAACCTCACTAAATTTCAAGAATTAAGGTCCAAGAACTTTCACCCAAACAACATGTTCTTCATGAAATTTCAAAGTTCCAAGGCCACATACTAGTCTATTCAATCATAAGAACACTTTATCTAACAAGTATATATCAAGTTCTAACTAATTTCTTCAAGTTTTACTAACAAGAACTTGGAATTAAACTTGAATAAAAACTAATTAAAACATGGAATTAGTAAGGCAAGTTCATAGTAAATACCTTAAAGATGCTTAGAACTTTGATTAGAATTGATAGAAATCCACTTCCTATGGTTGATTTGTGTTAACTTGAGAGATGAAAGTCCAAGAAGTTGAGAGCAAAAATGGGGGAAAGAAGAAGAGAAGTTTGGCCGGCCAAGGTGAAGGAAAGAGAGAGAAAAATAGTCTAGGAAAAATGAAAAAGAAATGAAGAAAAGATGGGAAAATGGTGGTCCAATAAAATTCTCACAAGAGTAAAGTAAAAAGTAGTCTTATTAATGCAAGAGTTGCTACTTGGATTAGTTTAATTGGTGAAAATTAATAACTCTTACCACTTAATAAATTCATTAGTTAGACATAAATTATTAAAGCAAAATAGAACAAAAATGAAAAGCAAGAACCGGCCACATGAAGTAAAAGAAAAAAAAAGAGAAAATTTCGGCCAAAAGAAAAGAAAAGAAAAGAAAGAATTTCGGCCAAGAAAGAAAGAAAAGAGAGAAAAAAAAAATTCCAGCTAGGGGAAAAGGAAAATAAGACAAGAAATTAAGTGAAACTTTTGAATAAAATTGGGCAAAATCCCAAGTAATCAAAAGACTAGAAAATAGTGAAATGAACTAGTAAAAATTTAAACCCTACTATAAGTTAATTGGTCAAGAAAATTATTCTAACTTTAGTACCTAAGTGTTCTTGCTTAGAATGAAAATCTTAACTAATTAACTTAATTAACTCAAGAAATCTTCCAACTAGTAATTCTATGATTATCACTTAACCCTAAATAATAGTAAAAATGCTTCTTATATGTGCATTTTCTAGGGTGTTACAACTTACCTTTGAAATTTTGCATTGTTGATCTCTTAAGAGTTTTCAAAAAGACATAGAATATTCTAAAATATGCACTATTATGTATTAGAGTCTGATAATGCATAACCTTACATATCTAGAACAAGTACACAAAAACTATCTAAGTGTCATGAAATCAATATATAAAGACAACACACACTACTCACAAATCGGATTCACTTCACACGCAATTCACACAAAGACATACGTTTCATACACACTATTATACAAACACTGCATTCACAATTCACACACATACAGCACACAGCAGACACACGGAACTTCAGACACATAGAATTTTGCACACTTCACACAGTCATCTATACACACTGGCCCCTCACACACACGAATCAGATTCACACACCATCACTCACTCAAACACACACGGTCATCACACATGGTCAGAGATAGAAGCACAAAAACATACACAGATACACAATTCCACCACTTAAATTAGAGACTTACTGAACCCAACCCAAAATCAATCTCACTATCCTAATCAGCCACCCATAAAACCACTGTAATGGCCCTTAAATTAGCTTCAAATCAAGCTCTACAAGCCACTGTAAATAGGTCCCAATCAACCACAAAATACTTCACCTTCACCAGCCCTTCCCCTCTTGAACCATTAGCCCCTTCTCTACCTCAACTAATGAAACTACCAGCACCAAGAAGTCAGCTCCACAACTACCATTTCCACGCAATATCAGCCCCCAAAAACCAATCAAGCCAGCCCCATTCTCCACCTTCTGCTCCTTCCACTACTGTCCTTTGCAAATACAGTAATCACCTAAAAAACAATATAGATACAGAAAACCCAATCAGTAACCTCCATTTCACAGCAACAATCCATCACCACCATAGCCCATAACCTGCAAAAATAATACATATATAGAAACCAAATACCAAATACCAAATTCACCCATACAACCACCAGTTTCTGTTAGTGTATGCCCTAAAACCAAGATGGTTTAAGGTGTTTTGTATTTACACTTATTTATGTTATATTTATCCATGTGGTATTTTTCTTTATCATCTATACTTGTATTTCCATGTTACTTGTTTGATTGATAAAGTCCTTTAGAATATTGACAGTGTATTAGAGATTGTAAGTGTTACAATTATGAGACTCTAATACATAAAGTCATATTCTTAAATATCCCTAGTCATAGTATTAATGAGATTGGACATCATTAATGCGGATAGACTAGCACATACTTTGCCTCTACTTATGGTAAGTAGTAGTTGATCTCATTGACTATGGTGTGCGTGACACTTAAGCTGGTATGTGGATGCTTGTTTGAGAACAAGTTCATTGGATTGATCCGCCAAGAGTTTCAACTATAGTGCCAATGGTTGAACTCTTAATGGCAATGGTGTAAGTGATCCTTTGACTTGAGATTACCATAGTATCTTGAGTGTGGATTGCTATACTTTGACTCTATTCCTCGGTGCCCGTAAAAGGGTAGCCCATAGGTTAGAGATTGGGTATAGTTTGAAGCATGGAAAGATAGTGAGTAATCAATATAGGATTCACCACTCCTTAATAGGAGAGTATATCCCTTTATGGCCACTTGTTGGAAATATTAACTCATAAATCTTCTGCAGAAGTGATAGTATAACTTGGAAGTAGTTTCAAGGTTATACATCATGGAGAGTTATATTTCTGGAACAAGAAAATATAAATTAGTCATTATTAAAGTATGCACTATACTTTTAGACTAATTGGGATATAGTGTGGTGAAAGGATATTAATTACACGGTAACATTGTCATTGAAGGGTATGGTCTACCATATGACTTTCCTATTCACTTGGGTGGTCATGATGCATTGCTAGACGCCACTCATGATCTATAAGTATGAATTGATTAATTAGTGAATTAATGATAAATTAAAAGTGTTGAATTTATCTAGCTCAATTAATGAGTTATAATTTATACTTATTGCCAACGTGAATGGAACCTAATGGGTCACACACATAAAGAACAAAATCTTTGGGTTAAAATGTAATTAAGATAAGTATGAGATACTTATGGGGTTAATTTATGAGATAAATTAACTTAAAGGACTTGTTTATAAATATTCTAAGTCTTGCAGGAAATTGGTTTCCTAAAAGAAATAAAGTAACTAATTGATTTCCTTATGGAATAGATTTCCTAAAGGAGAAGGATTAGCTTAAAGTAAGTTGCCTAAACCTTCTTGGTTTCCAATTAGCTTTATTTCCTAAAAGACTAGAATACTTCCTCTATAAATAGGTTCATGCTTTGACTCTTGAATTATTATTGCAACACAAAAAGAAAACTAGTGAGAGAAAATTGGAGAAAGAAAAGGCACGCCTCTTTTTCTCTCTCTAGGCGTCTCTCTCTCTCTCTCCTAATTGTTAGGTTTTTCTTCTTCTTGTGTTCTTAAATAATTCAAGGGAGCTAGCACTCAAAAGTCAAAGCAAGCAAGCCTACAAGGTTCCCAAAGAAGTTGTTCGTGTGGATATCGTTAGAGGCTCTACGCTTGGAGGGCTTTTTCGTGGTAGATCTAACATCTTCTTCGAAGGATCTTTGCCTAGTAGCATAGAAATCTTCTGTGCTTAAGGTAATCTTCATGCAAACTCCCTTGTTAATCATATAGATATGTCAAAGAGATCCATGGTTAAGGTAATAAATTTTTATTTTTCCGCTGCGTTACCTATGCTATTACCTTACAGTTTCAATCCAAAATCCATCCACCAGCATCAGTCCCAAACCATCACGGTTCAATCAAGCTGACAATAGATAGGTCACCACCCAAACAATTGCCAAATTAGGCAACCCAAATTCTTCCCAAAACAGTCTAAAAAACTGCAACCATCAGTCTCAAATGGACTCATTCAACCCACAACTTCACCAATTGCATAGCAAGAAACGATCAACAAGTTTTCCTTCACCATCAAAACAATCACATCGGCACAAACCAATCTCCAGCGCCTATCAAAAATCATCATCAACTTACCAGTAACCTAAAACCCATCAGACAGAAAAGAACCAGCCATCCACATACACAATCCATTAATCAGCCATGACAGTCCCCAAAGTCCACCATTGCATAGCTAAGATAGCAAGCAATCGTCAGACCAATATGCAACCCATCACCTAAACAAACAGCCCAAATCATCGCTACCCCAGACCAGCATCACTGCTGCCAACACTCCAAGCTACTGCTCATCACCACATGGCAAAAATCACAATTGTCTCACCACCAGTAGTGACCACTGCCCGTCCAATAGCCACCAAATCGTAGCCCAAAAGCCTCCCATCAGACACCCAAATCACGCCGCCCTCCATCGGACTCCTTATCACCACCACCACCGCATCGTCGATTCCATCACCTCCAGGATCAAGTAAAGTTCTTCATTTAGTCTTTATTTTCTTTGCACAGTTTTAATTAATGAATTTTGTTCCTAAATTTTGATGGGTTTGTGATTGGATTGAGTTAGGATCTGAGAGGATTTAGGGGATGCATGATTGGAATTTGGGATTTTTAAGCTTTTGGGGATTTAGTTGGGCAGGAATGATTTGGGGAATTCAGTGGAAAGGAAGAAGATGAAACAGAGAGAAGAATGGAGAGAGAGAGAGAGAGAGAGAGAGAGAGCTGGAGAAACTAGAGAGAGCAAATAAGAGGGAGAATAGAGAGAGATTTTAGAGAATAAGAGATGCGAGAGACATAAAGAGAGAGTAGAGAGAATCGAAAGAAGGAAGGAAAAAAAAGTAAAATCACAACAGAGAAGAGAGAAACTAGAGAGAAAGAGAGAAGAAAAGAGAGAGAGAGAGAGAGAGAGAGAGAGAGAGAGAGAGAAAGAAGGAGAGGTAGAAGAGAGGAATAGAGGTAGAAGGAAGAAAAGAAACCGGAGAAAAAAAGAGGGAGTGAGAGAGCGAGCGAGAGAGAGAGAGAGAGAGAGAGAGAGAGAGAGAGAGAGAGAGAGAGAGAGAAATGAGAAGAAGATGACGATATGGGGATTAAAAGAAAAGGGGGGAGAAGTCTGGTAATGATTTTTTTTCTCTCTTTGGGCATTAGTTAAAGTTTTATTGGTTTTCACCTAATTTGACTTAGTCTTTAATTAGTAGTTAAATTTAGTTAATTGTAATAACTTAGATTTTTAATCTAGTTTTCATTTATTTATGCTATATTTTCGTCTTAATTTAGTTTTAATCCAGTTTACCATAAAGAGCTATTTAGGTTGAGTGTTTGTTTTCCTTTAGTATTATCTCTATGTCTTTAAAGACTTTATGTTTATGCAATTGAGTCCCTCCAGAATTACAAATTGACCCCTCTCAGATCTTTTTTTTCTTTAAATTAAGTCCCCTAATAGCATTTTGCCCCATTTTTGCTATAATTTACTGTTTTGTCTCCCAAGTTGCTTTAATTTTGCATCTCTACCCTCTTAGACTTGTGTGAATTTTTCAAATTTACCTATTAAGCTTTATAGAAATTTACTTGTAGTCTCCTTAGTTGCTAGAATTTACATTTTACCCCAATTTGTCAATATTGACATATTTTAGGTGTTATTTATTTATATCATGATACATTGACGTGTGTGTTCATTTTCTTGAGCATTGGTACTAGGTCTTCAAAGAGGTATCCCTATTTCTCGTTAATTTTGCTTTATATGCTTCAATATGCTTATATGTGATATATTATGCATTTTCTTCATAATGTTTCTTATTTTTAAATGCTTTTTGCGTATTTATTTACTTTATGTTATTTAATTTTGAATTTTATTATTCGGCAAAAATGTAATAGTTAGATAACAATTTCCTTTATTTTGGCTTATATTTTGTATTTAGCTAGTCAGTGTAATAATTAGATTATATTTCTCGTATTTTTTGCAAAAAATTCTATATTTAGACAAGTAAGTGCAATAAATAGGTCATTTTTTACCTTTTTTTCCCTCCTTGAATTGTAAGCTAAATCCCTCGATGTAATAGTTAGGACTTATGTATTTTTTGCGTGCTTATGTGCTTAATTGTATTACCGCTTTCCTTTGGATTTGCATTTAGATGTCATGTCTATGTGCTATGTGCTATGTGCTATATGCTTTTTATATGCTTTTAGATGTTTATTTATTTATATGCTTTTATACATGTTTAATTTATTCCGTCACCACACTAGTCTAACGCTAGTTGTGGCTTTATTGCCTTCCCGCTAGTCCAATGCTAGTGGGAATTCCTAGAAAAGGGCTAGTCCAATGCTAGACCCTTAAATCATTTTAGCACTAGTTTCACTCACATGCATTTCATCTCATTTCACACACATTTTCCTCTCCTTTTAGAAGTTTTCCATATTTGCATGATTTTGGTATATATTTTATTATTATCATTATCTATTTTTAGCATTTGACAGTGCATGACATTTAGGTTGCATTTCACTTAGAATTTAGATCATTTGTGTGCTCCGACTAGAAATAGTCGCCTCCTCTCAGTGGGAAGCGGTGGCTTAACATGCTATTCCCCTCTCCGTAAGTAGGAATAGTCAAAGTCACGATGTTATTAGTTCTCCGTATCCGTTATGCTACATACCCACTATCTTCGACCACTTATTATCCATATTACTATTTTTCTATTTCTTTTTGCATTTCATTTTGCATATAAATTCGTGATTCCCTCGAGGTTTCGACTCGGGTTCACAATTAATACGATAATCCTGATCAAGTTTCGACAAAACATTTTGACCCTCCCGATACCACATTTAGATTTAGGATTTACATTCATTTAGATATCTCCGAATGCAATAGAATTTAGGATTAATTTAGAAAAATTTGATTAAACCTCGCAACTAGTTTCGGCTAGGTGGAAAAGGGTGCCTTAGGCGCGAGCCTTTGCCTTTCCCTTTCTTCAAATGTGACTCCCGAACCTTTTTTCTTTCATTTTTTCGTAGATCAAGTCGAAAAAGGGTTTTTTAATATTTTCTATAATTTTTTTTGTTTTGTTAAACGATTTCCGGGTGACTTGGTACACCCTAACTCAATACTAAGTGGCGACTCCATTTTTTAAATAAAACCCCTTTTGAAAATTGATTGGCCAAAACTGTCGCATTTTTTCAATCCCAGCCTTCTTTTTTTTTTTTTCAAAATATCATTTTTCCTAAGTAACACTCTTTCATCAAAATTTGATTTTTTCTCACACACGTGCACGGTTTTCCCAAAGACTATCTTTCGAAAAGGGCCACCAGACCAGACCACCTTTTCGGGGTGCAATAGTCAACGATCCCCACTATGCGTCATTTCGGAGCGCGACACACAACACTTCATTTTGTTTGATCACTTGTCCTTGCTATGTTCAAAAGTAGAAATATCAAGCATTTCTTAACATTCATTTTCATCAATTTCATGCATGATTTCATGAATGGGGGGTTCAAGCATCATAATCCATTCCCTCATTTTCAACAAGTTCCTCACATCCACATTCATGATTGACATTCTCTTGTTCACATGCATATGGAAATATAAGGGGATCACATAATATGCTTATCATTTTCTTCATTGCCCCTATTATCATACATGCTCATTTGACCAATAAAGTTATCTTCTTCACAAGTTGGATTAATATTGCTAACATGTGAGTCTTTTTTATTATCATTGTAGACTACCAAATTTTGACACACCATTTATTTTCAAACATTGGGAGGCATGTTTGCATTTTTTGGGCTACATTTTAATTTTTCAATAATCTGGGAGGCAAAATAGTAATTTAATCTATAAACATTTTTCTATCAGCTTTTGGGGGTTTTAAATTCATATTTTTAAATTTTTTATGATTTTTCTGGATTTAATTGGTATTCTTTTATATTTTTACCAGGCACAATGGCAAAATTGTAATTTCACCTCGCGAACACCATTTTAGCTCATTTTAGGTTCCAAATTTATTTTGCTAATTCTTTAAGCATGTTTCTAAATTTTCTTTATTTTTTGGAGATGATTGCTATTTTTCTGTAAATACTTCATTCAAGGGTAAAATCGTCATTTTACGAATTTAAATTTATTTTTTATCAATTTTTGAGTCATAAATGCATTTTTTAGGGTTTTAAGCTTATTTTTAATTTTTGATAATTTTTTGAGGTCAATAGCTATTTTTCTGTGAATTTTCATTGTCTAAGGGTAAAATCGTTATTTTACAGTTTAAATCCATTTTTTGTCAATTTTTGAGTCATAAATGCATTTCCTAGGGTTTTAAGCTTATTTTTAATTTTTGGTAATTTTTCGAAGGTCAATAGCTATTTTTCTGTGAATTTTCATTATTCAGGGGCAAAATCGTTCATTTTATAGTTTAAATTCATTTTTTGTCAATTTTTGAGTCATAAATGCATTATCCTAGGGTTTTAAGCTTATTTTTAATTTTTGGTAATTTTTTGAGGCCAATAGTTATTTTTTGTGTATTGTTTGTTAGCTAGGGGCGAAATCGTCATTTCACACCCTCGAGCGCGTTTTTGTCAGCTTTAAGCTCTAACTTTTATTTTTGAAATTTACTTTGAATTTTTTTAGAGATTGCTGTCATTTCTTTGTATTAATTTTTAATTTTTAGGGTTAAAAAATATTTTTTTAATAAAATTAGTATTTTTATTACCGGTGACGTTTTTGTTATTTTGTAGTATTTTTGGTGACCAAGACAACTAGCCTTATAAATATCCCCCCTTAAGTTAGAAAAAAGAAGAAAAATTAGAAACCCTAAAAACACATTTGATTTTATCCAAAAAGATCAAACACACACACAAAAATACTAAAAAAGCACACACTCACCTATACTACACACACTAGCTACCATCTTCATTTCTTGATTTCTGTTCATCGTCATTTCAAGATCATTCAAATGTTCATCATCAGCTTATCTTCAAGTTTCAAAAGGTAATTCTTACTTAGTTTTTCTCTTTGTTTTTGTTCATTTTTCTTTCATTTTTTCTATGTAAATCTGATTAATTGTGCTTATTTATTTGGAATTTTAGTTAAGCCATTGGATTGTCCTTCTATTCTTGTTTTTTTTGGATTTTTTGTTGCTGGATTTTCCGTCTGTTTTGTCGTTGTTTCTGGATTTAGTTCTTGATTCTGGGTTTTGTTCTTAGGATTTCTTTTTTGGTTCTACTTCTTCCCCCTCCCTCCTTCCACCACCATTTAAACTAGCAGCTTCATCAATCAACTACTGCAATCTCTATCTTCCAGGCCAAAACCACCGCCAGTTCTTCCCAGCTCCACCACCCCTTTACTATATAACTGCTCTACTCCACCATCCCTGCAATTTCTCAGTCCATTTCTAGAACAGTCAATCCAACCACTGAAATTCACCACAATTATTGTCCTCTCAACTTCCTTCAACAAACTCCAATCGCTACCCAGCCACCATTTAATGCAAAAAACCACCATTGCCACACACGTACAATCACAGCCAAACACAATCCCTCCCAAGTTAACAGCCAATAGGGCTCCAAATCACCCCTGTCCCTTGTAAATCCTTCTTCCATCACCACTTGTAACCAATGGCTAAAACACCAAGCAAAAGCCCAAAATTCACACAATTACAGTCACCTCTTTCAACCATTCATCATCAAATTAACACCCTCCAAAGCCTCTAATCCACCACAATCGAACACACAGTCGGACAACTCCTCAACCACCATCTCCCACCTACAAAGCAAACAAAACACAACTAGCAAAGCCACTTGTAATCTTAAGCTCCGGTAATTCATCGCCAAAACCACCTTGGACAGCCACAAGATTAGCCAAAATGACCAAAACATGCACAGAAAATAAACAAAATTCACAACCAAACAAGACCCAGACAGCCACACCACAGGCAGGCACAACCGCCACAACAATTAGCAACCTCCATCACCTCCCATATAACAATCACCACCAAATTCATAGCTATTTAGCCAAGTTCGAGACCTTCTCAGTCCCATTTTCTTACATGAAACAGAGCCACCACCACCATTCCAGAACAACCATCAGAGTAACTCCCAATTTCGCCACCAGCCTCCTTGTCTACCACCACCACCATCGCATTTCCCTTGTTTTGAAGGAAAGATTGACTGGGGAGGATTGAATATGTGGGTTTTCTTAAAAGAAACATATTAAAACGAGAGAATAGAGGGGAGAATTAGGACCGCAAAAAGGGATATTGGAGAGAAGAAAGAATAAACACAGCAGAGAGAGAGGGGGAGAAGAAAGGAGAAGAGAGGATCTGATTGAGGGAGCTGAGAAAGAAAATAGGGAAAATGGAGAAGAAGGAAGAAGAAGAATAACAGGGGATTTGGGTTTATTAATGGGATATTTAGGATATTTCTTTATTCTGTATGTATTTTTGTTTAGATTTAATCAGTTAATTAATTATTAAACTTAAGGAATCAGATTAGTTTTGTTGGTTAGTTGTTAACAGAATCAGTTAAGATGATTTAATTACTTATTTTGGCTTTAATTTGGGTTATCATTATCGATTGTAATTATTTTGATTATAGTAAAAAAAAATCTGTTTACATTTTAGTCCTTAAAGTTTTGGTTAATGTCCTCTATTTCCTAAAAACTCTTTGCTTTTCTCTATTTAACTTCCAAAATTTCAGATTTGCCCCCCAGATTTTGTTTCCTTTTAAGTCAGTCTCACAATTGTAATTTATCCCCCATATTTGCATGAATTTACTGTTGTGCTTCCCCTCAATTTACTTTGATTTTGTGTCACTACCCCCTTAAACTTGTGTAAATTTTTAATTTTGCCCCTCGATTAGTTAGAACTTTCAATTTTACCCTTTCGGCCCCTAGGTTTGTTTGAGTCTGTTTTAATCCCTTAGTTTAATAGCATTTGCATTTTACTTTCAATTTGTTATAATTTTTTATAATTTTTATTTTTTTGTGATTTACTTCATTAAATAGTGGTACCTTTAATGCATTTGCTCATGTTCTTTGCATTTACGTACCGGATCTTCAAGAGGTATATCTATTTTTCATTAATTTTATCTTTATGTGCCCCAATGTGACTTTATGTGATTTTTATGCATGTTTCTTCATATATTTCTTAGTTTACATGCTTTTGCGTATTTATTTATTTTATATTATTTAAATTCAAATTTTATTATGTTGGCAAAAAGTGTAATATTTTTGTATTTAGCTAGTCAATGTAATAGCTAGGCTATATTTCTTATATTTTAGCAAAATCATGTGTTTAGATAGATAAGTGTAATAGATCGATAGTTTTACTTTTTTCACCCCTAAAAATTGTAACTAAATCCCCAGTGTAATAGTTAGGGCTTGTGTGCCTTTGCGCGTTTGTGTGCTTACATATTTTACCGCTTTCTTTAGGGTTTTGCATCTAGATATTATGTTTATGTGTTATGTGCTCCTATGTGATCTTATATGTCTTTTTATGTTTATTTGCTTTTGATTTATGCTTTATTGCTTTGATTCATGTTTTATGTTATTCCGTCATCACATTAGTCCAACGCCAGTTGAGGCTTTGTCGCTTTCCCACTAGTCCAATGCTAGTGGGAATCCCTAGAAAGGGATAGTCCAACGCTAGACCCTTAGGGCATTTTAGTGTTAGGTGCACTCGTGTGCATTTTACATCCCATTTCACACTTTTTTTAGTTTTCTTTTCATTTTGCATGATTTTTATTATTATTACTATTATTTATTTATTTTGATGCATCTTCAAATGCATGAAATCTAGGTTGCATCTCACTTAGAATTTAAGTCATCTTGTGCGATCCGACTAGAAATAGTCGCCTACTCACGTGGGAAGCGGTGGCGTACATGCTGTTCCCTCCTCTGTGAGTAGAAACATTCAGCCACGAGATATTAGTTCCCCGTATCCGTTATATTGCATACCCACTTTCTTGGACACTTACTATCTATATTATTTTCTTTTTTCTTTTTTTGCATTTCATTTTGCATATACACTCGTGACTCCTTCGAGGTCTTGATTCGGGTTTCGCAATTAATGCGATAATTCCGACCAAGCCTCGACGGAATATGTTGACCCTCCCAATACTCACATTTAGATTTAGGATTTGTATTCATTTAGATACATCCGAACGCGATAGAACTTAGGGTTAATTTAGGAAATTTTGGTTAAACCTTGCAACTAGCCTCAGCTAGGTAGAATGGGTGTCTTAAGCGTAAGCCTTTGCCTTCCCTTTCTTCAAATGTGACTCTCGGACCTTTCTCTCTCATTTTTCGTAGATCAGAGTCAGAAAAGGGTTTTAAATGATTTTTTCAAAATTTCATTTTTGTTTTGTTAGACGATTTTTCGGGTGACTTGGTGCACCTCAACTCAATAACAAGTGGCGATTCCATTTTAAAAAATAAAACCCTTTTTCAAAAATCAGTTGCACTTTTTTGTCCCGGCCTTATTTTTATTATTTTTCTTAAATAACACTTTTTCAATAAAAACTCGACTTTTCACACACGCGCACGATTTTTTTCCAAAACTTGCTTTTCAAAAAGGGTCACCAAATCGGAATGCCTTTTCGGGGCGCAACAGTCAACGACCCCACCAGTACCTCTTTATTTACGATTTTTAGGATGCGACAATCACTAAGTTGTACATTATCCAATTTAGTACATTCACAATTTTCATAATCACCTTCACATATAGTGCAACAAGTAATATTCAAATTAGACTAATAATTGTCATCTTGATAATACATGGAATACTTTTTCATGAAAGCACTTGATAAATCTTTCCAACTAGTGAAATAATTTCGTCCATATGATCTTAGACAACTTTTAGTTTTTTTGACTAGAGTTAATGGAAACAATCTTAATTTGATAGCATTTTTTTTAGTCTATTTTAACCATCAAAACTAATAAGGACAATTAAACACAAAAATTTGGCTAAATGAAAATGAGCACATTCATTTGGATTTCGTTTGAATTGATCATGTTGAACTAGACAAATAACTTCAGGATCAAATTTGAAATCATTTATGCTTACCTCTTGTTTTTGCCTTTGAATGCTAGCTTGTGACATTGAAACTTTAGGCGAGACATCATTCGTATGCATATTTTTTAACATTTCTACAAGGTGTTCAATGAAATGCTTGAACCAACTTCAAGCCTCAAATGCCTTCTTTCACCTTTGGTTCAATTAGTACCTAAAAAATGCTTGTCCAAGCACAGCCTAGACTCCTAGTATGCGTTTTCCTTTTGTTCTTTCATCTATTCGTTCTAATATTTCGCGTTTGATTTTAAACCCTCTATATTTCCCGCTCACTCATTCCAAAAGTCACACGCACAGACACACACTAAAGGGTAGTGACGCACTCTTCAGTTCTCATCCAAAAGACCAATAGTCTCATAATAATTTCACACAAACATACAAAACCTGAAATTTCCTTGAGATTCAAAGAAAAATAAAAAAGAAAAAAAAAACCTAGCTGTTGCAGTGTATCTACTACCACAAAGATGAATCAATATCACATCTACGAAGCCATCGGCCGTGGCAAACATTCTGTAAATCTCTCTCTCCTTCTCTAGATTTCCGTTTTTCTATCTGTTCTTTGGAAGTCATGTAAATTTAGATTTGTACCTTTTTCTGGTTTATGTTTTTACTATTTTTTAAGATTTAAAGGTATAGTAAAGTTAAGGAGGCAGATCAATTGTTGCTGAATGTTTTTTCTTTCTTTTTCATTGTGAAATGTGGAAAAGGTAATGTGCGTGTTTTTATTTTATCTTTTTTTTTTTTTTTTAAAGTTCTTGGACAGGCGGATTCCGTGAAACGTGCTCTCTGTTCTCTAGGTAGCAGGGGAAAAAATCAAATTAAGTTTATGAATTCAATTTTGAGATAATGATGCAAAAGTTAGAGATTTTGTACAGAATCTAGAATTTTTTCCTATTATTTTTTATAATTTTTTAATTTTTTTTAATGATGTACAGATTTGAAATCCCAAAAGAAACCGAGAACTGGAGCCTAATTTTCAAGGAAAAAAAAATTTAATTAGCAGAAATTTGCATATTTGTACTTTTATGCATGTATATGTTTGTCTATATCGGTGAATGATGTAAAAAAATGGATGCAGACTGTATATAAAGGAAGAAAAAAGAAGACCATTGAGTATTTTGCTATCAAGAGTGTGGATAAATCTCAGAAGAGCAAGGTTCTTCAAGAAGTAAGCAAAATCTATGACATTTTTATCCGATTATAATTGCTTCATTATCCTTTCTCTTTCAACTGTTCCATGGTCTTTTTAATTTTTTTTTTCGGGTTTCTTTTTTGTTTTTGAGCTTCCTTGAGCAGGATAATAGCCAATAAAAATTTCTGTTTATGCAAAATTTGTAATTTTATGAACCTAGTGTGAATCTAATGTAGAGAATTTGGATGTTAATATAATGTGATTGAGCTTAAATTGCTCTGCTTTGCAATGTAATTGTAGTATAATTCAGTTTTCTAAGGGAAAGTTCTCTATGACATGATTGTTCAAATTAAACTGGAATTCCGTGATTTTTGGAAACTATTAGGATTACCTCTCAATTTATATTGGATTTTAGTTTAGATGTTGAATTTACAGTCCTGTGGATGCTGCAGATTTGAACTCCTGTCAACTTCCTTACAACTAAAAGTCTCATGTTCAAGTGAATTGTTGGCATGTCACTGAGTTTCAATAGTGTATATTTATTGACCCTCCATTTTCAGATGGATGCCTTATTTCATATGGTTGTTAGTAGTATTTTGCTTCTGAAATATGGTGCCATAATGCTAGTGGTTTTGACGTCACATAATCTTTAATTTTAACTGATTTTGGTTTTAAGCTTTTTTTTTTTTGTTTTTGTTTTCTAGCGCTATAAAATCTAGTTCGATTCTAACAACTAGTACAAATAACTTATTGTGAATGACATTCAAATGATGCATATGCTTGTATTTTGTAGAGCAGAATTTTCCGATCTTGCAGATTAGTAATATTGCTGATATGCCAAGGGTGTCAAAATGTGTTTCATTGATGATGCTTTTTTATTATATGTGTAATCAATGTGTATAGTTATGATTTACCTCTTTGTTGTCCAATTGTTACTTTGTTGTTTGGGAACTTGAAGAGCTATCAAGTGGCATGCTGGATTGCAAGTTAAATTTTCTGCACTATGCTAAATTGTAATGACAAAAGAGAGAAAACGAGTTTTAAAGATTTTCAGAGCATGATCTTATCTACTTCTGGCTAGTATAAGAATTGCTTTTCACTGCTGGATTTTGTTGGTTCTTTTTCATTAAAATCATCAAAATTGCAATAACATAAATATGCCTGCACACATGTATACATAAGCCCCCCGCATAAGTATGTATAGGCATGTAGATATGTATGTATATCTATATTATTATATGGACATAGATATATGTTGCTTCAAGTCTGTACTTTGAAAAACTTATGCTGTTATTTGATTCTTGGTTCATTTTCAGGTCCGAATTCTTCACTCCCTAGATCATCCAAATGTTTTGAAGTTTTACTCCTGGTAACGTTTTGTGTTTATCAGAGATGAAAGATCTTTTGCCCTTTGCTATTGAGGACATTTAATTCTGCTAGAGGGATATGTCTATTCTTCCAGTCATTTAAGGAATTGAGTTATTTTTCTTCTTGGTCCTTTTTCTCTTCATTGAAACTTAAGGTATGAAACATCTGCACATCTATGGGTGGTATTGGAATATTGTGTTGGAGGAGATCTCATGAACTTACTGCAGCAGGTATTTTATCCTTCTTTAATATTGTACTAACCCCAAGGTACTGAATTTTATGGTAAATGTTATATATTACGTGCATCTGCTGTAATTTATTCTACTACAAAAATTCTTGTTGAAGAAAAAGCATGGGAGGTTGTTATGTTCATGAATGAGCTGCATGAACACTTCGACCAATCTGAGTGCCTTTTGATACTCAAAGGCATGATGTCCTCCTTTTCTGGGTTTCTTTTGTTTCTTTTTGGGCAAAAGTACATGTCAGTGAGATCCTTTATAATATTCATGGCTCAATTTAGTTGTGTTATGAGTCAATTTAGTTGTGTTATGAGGCCTTTCTTGATGTTATGATCTCTTGAGTGTTCTTCAACAAACAAAGCTGTTGAAAAGTAACCTATCCAGAAGTCATCCGACTGTGGCGATTATTTGGTAAATTGCATTTTAAATCTCACCCATGCATTAGATCCATAATAACCCCTGATTCTGCACTGGTACTTTTATAGTCGAGAGCAGGAAGAGATTTTCTAGGAATTGTGGAATCATCTCACAGTTGGAAGAGTATCTTTAAGATTTTGGGAAACACCTCATAAAACGGATGGGCTTATTGATTATGATCTTTGTCTTCTGCTCATTGACTGTTCTGAGCTCAATTCATCTTCCATTTGGATGCCAGATTTTCAGCCTGATTTCTTGCTCACATATGGTATTTTGTAAAATGTCTGTCATACTGCAATATGTTTCCACATTCATAATGATAGTTGAGGAAACAACTTTTTTCTCTCCAATGACCATATATTTTGCTGCCGTAGAATTTTGACAAGCTTATACGACCTTAGTGAATATTTAAGTCTGATCCTTAGGTGCTTGGTTTTCCTTTAAGTATATTTGAAACTTAAAGATGGTAACATTGACCAAGAGATTGACTTGCAGGATGCTAAGCTTCCAGAAGATTCAGTTCATGATATGGCTTGTGACCTTGTTAAAGCATTGCAGTAAGAAAATTTTGTTTGTTATTCTTACCTCATATTCAGCTATATTTTGATGGATTTATAGTTAGGGAAGTTGCCTTTTATCAGGTTCTTACATTCAAAAGGAATCATTTATTGTGACTTAAAGCCCTCAAATATTTTATTGGATGAAAATGGACATACGAAGGTATGATACAAGGTCTTATCAAGTCTGTTAGGTAAAATACTCTTTTCTCTGTTGATGAAAAGCTTCAATTTTATTCTGTCAATTGCAGCTGTGCGATTTTGGGTTGGCAAGAAAATTGAGCGATATATCTAAAACACCTTTTTCACAGGTGAATATTCTTAAAAGTTGTGATGATCTTTTCCTTTGCCTTTTCAAATATTTAAATGCAGATGAATATTCACTGCAAGCATTTGTACAATTTCAATAAGCAGTGTTATTTCCCTTTTCTTTTTGCTTTAGCCCTGTCTGACTGCCTTGCATCCTGTGAGATTAATAACCTTCAATGATGTACTTATTCTTTCATGTCTGCCCAGTTACCACAAGCAAAGCGTGGGACACCCTGTTACATGGCTCCAGAATTATTTCAGGATGGAGGAGTCCATTCTTTTGCATCGGATATCTGGGCTCTCGGTTGTGTGCTGTTTGAATGCTATGCTGGCCGGCCTCCTTTTGTGGGAAAAGAACTGATGCAGTTGATTAACTCAATTCTTTCAGATCCAACCCCAGCCCTTCCTGGTTCACCAAGCCGCCCTTTTGTCAACCTGATAAATTCTCTTCTGATAAAAGATCCGGCTGAAAGGATACAGTGGCCGGAACTGTGTAATCATGCTTTTTGGTGTTCAAAACTTGACTCATTGCCTCTACCTTCTCAACCTGCTTTTACGAGTATGATTGAAGTTTCATCTAAGCCATATTTGTCTGAATGCAATATTGATAAGCCTTCAAACAAGACCCCAACTAAAAGTGAAAAGGATTCGAAAGGCACTGCCAAACTGGATGAAAATTCAGTTTTAGAGCTTAAAGTTCGTGAAACACCAATCAAGGGTGCATTCAGCAGTTGGAAAACCCAAACAAAGGTTTCAAGCAGAATAGTTGATGACAAGCACAAGGACTCTTCAAATGCAAAGGGAGTCAACCTTCTGAGGCTTTCAAGAATTGCAAAAACTAATTTGCAGAGGGAAAATGAAAAGGAGAACTACCGACGTCCCTTGCCTAATGGATCCGAGAATGTTGCTGAGGTCGAAATCAACAATAATGATATGGAACTTGATTTTAATGAGAACACAGAGGATGAAGTAAATGATGAAGCTGAAGGACCAGAAAATATAAGTTGTCCTGAATCAAATTTGTCAACTCCAACTCAACTTGAAGGAAAATTTGAGGAAATGGATATCAACAAAAGCGACTCAGAGACATCACCTGTAGTTCACATGCCCATCTCAGATGACTTAAAAACCTTTGACCATGAATCATCTTCAGAACATGAACTGACACCCATGCCACCAAGTTCAAGTCCTCAGACAACATCAGCAAGGGCAAAAGATGCTTCTGGATCAGTTGATTCTGAATGCTCAAAATCATCTGCAAATATCTCTCAGGTGTTTTGGCATCCTTCTGATCTCTCAGTCAGGCCAGTGATGCCTAGTAAAAAATTGGATAAAGGATCAAATGCTACTCCAGGTATACCATTTGATGCTCTTCCTGCATCTGATTTTGTCAAAATGTCAAGGGAGCAGCTTGATAGTATGAGCAATAGGATCATAAGTATCATTAATGGGAATACTGCTATCGGTGAGAAGCAAAATCTGATCAGATATCTTGAGATATTAAGCAGTAATGCTGATGCTGCGAATATTCTGACCAATGGACCAATAATGCTGGTTCTTGTCAAAGTGTTCAGACAGTCTAAGACATCTGCTTTGCGAGCTCAACTTGCTTCACTCATAGGTTTGTTGATCCGCCATTCCACTTTTATTGGAGATGATCTGGCAAATTCTGGAATTTTAGGTTCTCTAACTGATGGCCTCAGAGATAAACAGGAAAAAGTTAGAAGATTTTCAATGGCAGCTCTGGGCGAGTTGCTATTCTACATATCTACCCAAAATGAGCAGTTAAGGGTGGGCAATCCTCCAGAATCTCCATCTAAGGCTTCGTCTGGCTGGCAGGTCTGCTATTTTGGATTTCACTTTGATGTTTGCAGAGCTTTTTAAAGAGCTTTTTTAATCTCACATGTGGCTTATTTATTATCTCACTGGTATCTAGTGATGTAACATGTCTTTTTCTTATATAAAGATGAGAATACGTTATTTCTTTTGTACAGGTCTCAAACCCATTGATTTCTTTGGTCTCATCTGTTTTACGAAATGGAGAAGATGATATAACTCAACTTTATGCACTAAGGACAATAGAGAACATAGCTAGTCAAGGAGGATACTGGGCAACTCGTTTCACCAGCCATGATGTAATTACTAACCTATGCTATATGTTCAGGGCTCCAGGAAAACAGGAGAGCATGAGACTCACAGCAGGATCTTGCTTGGTACGTTTAGCTCGTTTTAATCCTCCAAACATCCTGCGCATTATGGAGAAACTCTCTTTCAAGGACACTGCATCAAACTTAGTAAAGTGTAGTCCACGCGAGCAGCAAATTCGCTTAAACCTTCTGATCATGGCCATGCTTGAAATTACAAACATTGGAAAGTACCTTCTTTCCCTAGTAGAAGATAAGAATCTTGTCCCAAACCTTATTTCCCTTATTGAGCAGGGAAGTGAAATCTTAAAGGGAAAGGCTCTTATTTTTGTCTCCCTGCTTTGCAAAAATGGGAAGAGATGGCTGCCAACATTCTTCTGCAATGCAAGACTTTTATCAGATGTAGATAGGCTGGTAAAGGAGAAGGACAGTTATGTGAAGCTGTGTTTGGATGCATTTGCGCATACTGTGGCATCAGTTGTTCCAAGTTTGTTGGAAACTATTATTGGGGAGATTCAGCAATTTTTGGGGGGGCGACGCCGTTTGCAGTTTGCTGGTCTGCCTAGTCGAAATTCTGTAAAGAGCAATATTCATCTGTTTCCTGTCATTCCCAATCTTCTTGGAAGCTGTTTGTTTAAGCATAGAGTTGTTCATGGTCAAGTTCTACAACAATTTGCAAATCTACTTAGGTTGGCTGAGTCACCATTTCAGGTAAATGTTAAATAATGAGGCCATCTTGTCATATAGTGCATTCAATTCATGCCAATGGAGTAAACAATTTTGATAACTTCTTTTATTTTTTAGAACGTAGTTGAACCGGTTCAGTCATGTTTAGAGGTAGATGACAACAGCATTCCCACCCCCCTCACCAAAAAAAAAAAAAAACACCCCACCCCCAAAAACCGCTCCCAACCTTCCCAAAAAAAAAAAAAAAAAGGCAGGGATCCCCATTTCCTTTGCACAATATATGAACTTCTTAGTTAAGGTAATCTTTAGGGCTTAGTCTTAGACTACTAAAAAGGAAATTCGGAAATTAGTTGAAACTTCTCTATTATCCTTTAGAGGATTTAGGTGATGCTACTAGTACATAAACAACCTTGATTTGATGCCTCATTATTGCTGCAGTCTTTGGTCTCGTAGATCAGAAAAATCTTAAATATAAAAGAAAGAAACAGCATGGCATTGGTGCAACTCCTGTTGCTGGAATCACATATATTGCTTAAAAGCACTACTGAAAATTTGCAATCTGTCTTGAACATGGTATCCCTGGGTTGGCAGTTTTTATCAGGAATGAAAAGATCAATTCAAGTTTCTTTATCCACACTAGGTAGTATCATTGTTTTTGCATTGTACAAACAAAATAAGATTATCAAGGATGGGGTGTGGGTGTTTGAGCGTGTGTCTACAAATTCTGGTTTAACAATAGCACAGAATGGATCCCCAATATTGGGTACTTGTTGACATGTATTGAGAATTTCATAAAGAGTTCTTTTCTTGAATTTCAGGGCCGAGATGAATTTCAGAGAACGCTTCTTAAAGTTCTTGAGTCCATTGCTGAAGAACCATCTATAGTTCACCAAAGCTGTGATATTTTCGTTAGTCAGATTCTTCCCAATCTAGCTGTTCTATATAAGGGCAACAAAGATGGTGATGCCAGATTTTTGTGCTTGAAGATATTGTTTGATTCGATGGTCATCTTTTTGAATGAAACATCAAAGAATGAGCAAATAACAGAGGAGTTGAAGTCCATATCAAATTCTCATATTCTTCCTCTCTATCCATCTTTCATTGAAGATGAAGACCCCATTCCTATGTATGCTCAGAAACTCCTCGTGATGCTCATTGAATTTGATTACATAAAAATTTCGGACATACTCCAAACAAAGACTGTTTCACAGTGCTTTGACTTTTTGCTTGGTGATTTCTCAACCGCAAATGTAAACAATGTTATGCTTTGTTTCGCTCTAGCATCGGCTCCAGAACTGGAGACTAAGATACTTTCTCAACTGAAAGTTGTCAGAAAGATTGGGAATCTTTTGGAATTTGTCTGTGCCAAGGAAATGGAAGATTTTATTGAACCCACTCTTAATCTATGTAGGGCGTTCCTTTTGCGCCAAGTGGGCAGTAGGAAAGGCTTTACTCATTCTGAAGAACCGAATCTACTGTGTGACAATTCTTATGATGGAATCACTGCCCTTGATCAGCACGAATGCATAAGAGATATAGCAGACTTTGGTGACAATGTTGGAGTCTTACTGGAGTTGACTAAATCCAAGGAGATGAATGTTGCTGACTTAGCTTCTGAATGTTTAATTTTGCTTTTCATGGCATCTCCAAGGGAGGCGACTACAGGTTTTCTGACTAACCTTCCAAAAGTTTCTGCCATCCTTGAGTCATGGAGTCAAGGATTTCCACACTTGCTGTTACAGCGGATTCTTCATGCTCTCGGTTATTCTTGTCGACAATATTTGTCATACTCAATAATACTGTCCTTATGCATACCAGAAATATTGAAAACTGAAGCTATTGTTTCTGAAATCAAAAGTTCTGGTGTACCAGCATTAGCTGATGCTGCTTTTCATGTGGCACTGGAGTTGCAGAGGCTCCCTCGTCGTATTTGAGCTGAATAGGTTGGTAGTGTGTTCTCTGTTAGAATAAAGGTTCCCCAATTCTTGTATTTATGTATTTAATTTTTTGTTGGCCGGGAGTTGAAGGATGATTAGCATTTAAGCATGTCATGAAATTCCTGTATTTTTAAGTCTTAAATAGACTGGCGGTTTTCAAGGCTTGTTTGATTCTGTGCTTGAAAATCAAATACAGGAGTAACGACGGTTCATGGATCACACTGGAAAAACGCAAGGAAAGAATAGTGTGAAGCACGTACCAGGCAATTTTCTGTATAATGAAAGTATATTTGTAGCATTACAGTGTTGAATTGAGTTATGTTTTTTTTTTTTTTTTTTTTTTTGAGGAAGAGTCATGTTCTTTGAAGATTGTTAAGTATATTGATCGATTATGAACGTCAACCAGAACCAGGGAAAGGAAAATTGATAAAATGAAGGCTGAAGTAAATTGCTAATTGCAAGTTGCAAGAGTACAGGTGTATAAAACCTAGGAAGAAATTGACTTTCCTTCAATTAATAGTCTTTGAACAATGTGATTCAAACCATAGCTCTATGAATTTCACATGAAATATTCCCGTCTTGTGTCCAAAACAAATGCGACCTGCAACTGCGGGACTACCACCAAGAGGAGACAGTATGTTCTTCTCAAGTTCATAGACATTCGTTTTTTTATTGGCTAATTCCGAACGGGGAGGGACGTTGCTCCCCAACTTTATTAAAATAATAATAGAAAATAATCAAAGAGGAGGGAGACATAAAACTTTACCTCCTATTATTAAAAAAGATTTATCATTTTTCTTTGACAAATCATGCAGTTAAGAGTTTGACTTGCCCCGAATTCCGTTCCATTAACTTCCATTTATTAAAACAAAGAGTCCATAAATGAAATCTGGAAGAATTGGAAAAGATATTATGCATCTTACGTAGTGTACGACTTGACTTGACAGCACACCTACTCAATAAATTACTGAAACAAACATAAAACTCAACTTGTGATCATTTAGGTAGAAAGTCCAAATCACAGCTTAAATGATCTCTTAAATTCTAATAATATGTCATTAGTAGACTATCTATAAGAATAACTGCCGTTGAAAATATACTTATGCCTCAAACCTGCTCCCATTTCGAGTCAAGAGATAGATAAATAGACACATCCCATTGCCCGTGCCCTAACTTTGGAATGAGGTAACCTTCGCCTCCTACACATTCTCACATCACCTCCCCCCCCCCCCCCTGCCCAACCAAAAAAACCACACACACACACACAAAAGAGTAAACAAAGCTTATATGCGTATATAATAGCCAAAGCTTCCGTATGTTTAGGAATGCAAATATAACGTACCATTACATGATATAAATGGCCGCAAATGATGTAATAAGAAAAAAAGAAAAAACAAAGAGATAAACATGGCATTTAGGATATCCACGTGTAAATAGAAACTAAGTTGGGTTATTTTGAGAGCCATATTCCATATTGTGTATGGCCAAACCTAGGAGCTTGAATTCAATTGTGTATAACAAAAAATCTTCATCTATTGAACATTGAACATAAAAAAAAAAGAAGAGAAAACTCAAGCACATTCAATATTCATCATTTTGTTACGGTACGTATGTATATGTCGGAACAATAGTGGTAAACACTTCAAAGAGATCTCCATTGATAGATAGGAAACAGAATTGTATTTTGAGAATCTAAACCCGCAGCACAGGCTTAAAAAAAATGTTTACATACACTGTTCCCTCCTAGCATTTTCACACACTAGGTTCCTAATGCAATCCGCTCCAAAGACCCCTCGGTTAATCACCTAACGGGAACTCTTTGAACAAATCAACCATAGGACAATCCTTTCCAAAGATCGTTCTTGTGTATCTAATAGCAATCTAACCCCAATTTTACTCGATAATTGAAACTAGTGCGAAGCAGATCTCAAACCCTAACCTCACATGTTGGTTAGAACTCAAGACATTAAGTATTTCAACAATTCGCTCGAAGAATACAAAACTATCACCAAGAGAGAAAAGAAAAAAAAGACCTCATTCAATAGTATTAAATCATCCAACTTAACTTTAACAATGATAATATCTAGCCTTATATGGGCAAAAATACCCAAAATAACTAACATGAAAAGTCACTAGTCTAGTACAAGCGAAATAGCAAATTAAAATTTGAAAATAGTAAAGGGTTCGCACATTCTGCCCGTATTCGCACCAACTATCCGCATGTGGATTGCTGGCACAGATACAACCAGAAAGTTTATTCTGGTTGCATCCGCTTCTATCTTTATCCGCAACCCTTATCCGTGCGCGGATACATCTTGCGCATAAGGTTAGAAGGTCACTCTGGCCTTCTTCTGCCTTCCACTCACGACCAAATTCCTCCCAGCCATGGATGACCTCTTCCTCCAGCCCTTCTTGCCCCTCTTGGGTGCTCCTATGCCTCCCTTAATAGTGGGTGGTGGCTTTTGCTTGGGTGATGCACTTGAAATTACTTGAAGGCCTTGATCCACTTGAGCTTTGGTCACTTGGTTCATACACTTGATGCGATCTGCCTCGAGGACTCCTCGTTAATCACCTAATGGGAACCCTTGAATGAATGTAACCACAGGATAATCCTTCTCAAAGATCGTTCTTGTGTACCTAATGGCAACCTAACCCTAATTCTACCCGAGAATTGAAACTAGTTTGAAGAGAATCTCAAACTCTAACCTCACGTGTTGGTTAGAATTCAAGATATCAAGTATTTCAATGATTCACTTGAAGAATACAAAACTCTCACCAAGAGAGAAAAGAGAAAAAAACTCTCGTTCAATATTATTAATCATTCAACTTAACTTAAACAATGATAATATCCAGCTTTATATAGACAAAAATACCCAAAATAACTGACATGGAAAGTCACTAGTCTAGTACAAGCAAAATAGCAAGTTAAAATTCGAAAACAGTGAAGGGTTGCACATTTTGCCCATTTCGTGCCAGCTATTCGCACTCGGATTGCTGGCGCGGACACGACCAGAAAGTTTATTCTGGTTGCGTCTGCTTTTATTTCTATCCGCGACCCTTATCCACACGCGGATACACCTTACGGATAAGGTTAGAAGGTCACTCTATCCTTCTTCTGCCTTCCACTCTGATGAGTCCCAAGGTGGAGACCTTCAAGAGGGACGTTCCAAGGATGATGGATCGAGTTTGAGGAGCTCCAATGATGTGTTTAATGGTTTGGATGGTCCTATGACTAGAGCAAGAACTAGAAGAATGAAGGATGCATTGCATGGACTCATATTGGACTCATATGAGGAGGCTTTGCAATTGGGCTCAAAGGATCAATCTAAACAACTCATTAATGTGATTTGGGCTGAACAAACATTGGATGAGAACTTCATGGGCCACACGAGTGGGGAGCTTGAAGAATTGAAGTCCAATTGATGGTTTTGTGGGCTTAATGGACCACCAGCCCATTAGGGTTTATTAGTTACGATTTTTATAGTCTTTGAGTTGTAATAGACTTAGTTATTTTAGTTAATTCATGCTTTGTTTTGGTAGTTTCATTAGTATAGGTTTTGTCTTAGAAGTTAAGTCTATTTTCACAACTCTAGAATGTTCTTTGTAAGCCTATTTATAGGCCATATTATTAGTTACGAATTTAACAAGAATTATTCAGAAAAATATGTGTGTTTCTCTTTGAGAATTTTCTTGGTTCTTTGTTGATTAAGAACTACTCTTGGTCTTATCAAGCTTGCTTGTGGCGACCACCAACTTCGCTTAGAGTTTTTCTTGAGTTTTTGATCAAGTCTTTAGAGCTAATTAGGTTAGACGATTGAACTCGCTCAACTTGGTCTAATTCTAGTTGTTCTTAGGCGTGCTCATCTTCAAGGGAAGAATTCAAGGCAAAACAACTCCACGTCAAGGGTTCCTTGGTTCACGAATCAAACGAGGTCTTGAGTTCAACGAGTTGCATACCTGAAATCCAAGACTTTCTTGGCTACGCAACCGTGTGCACATCAAGTGGTATCAGAGCCATCTTCTTGGATTTTTTTTAGGTTTTTTCAATCCAATTTTTCTCTTGAAAAATTCGGATATATCCCTTCTTATTGTGTCTTCGTGTTCTTGTGTGTTATTGTGGCAAAGAGCTTCGAGCCTAGTCATAATAATTTGTGTTTTGTGTCTAGCTTTCTTTAATTTTCGTCCAAAAAAAAATAAAAAAAATTCTGCTATTTTTTTCGTTGTTTTCTTTGATTAAAATTCGTGCTTTAGGTGTTTAGAGTTGTTCTTGGTTGCTTCTCAATCAAGAATTCTAGGTCTTGTGTGGTATATTGTGATTCTTGACTGTTTTTGGTGTTTTCTTGAATTTCTTGTGTCAAAAATTTGCAAGAAAAAGGGTTTCTTGAACATAAAAAAATTCATACAACCAGATTTCTTGGAGATTTAATTGTGTTCTTGGTGTTGTTAACGTGTGAAAAAAAAATTCGTTTGTGAAAAAAAAAAAAATCGTTTGTGAAAAAAAAAAAAAGGCAGAAAATTCGTGTGCAAAAAGAAAGAGCCAAAAGCACAAAGAAAAAGAAAGAAAAAGAGAGTAAAAAGGAGTGCACAACAAGCAAAAACCGTGCACAAATCGTTGCTCAACAATTTCTTGAAGTTTCTTGGTGTTTGGATACAAGTTCTTAGACTCATTGGACTTACTTGGTGTGATTCTTGAAATCTTTAAATCTGTCCAAGTGTGTTCTTGCGTTTCTTGTGGTTCTTGAAGAAGTTCTTGAGTTTTCTTGAAGTTCTTGATAGGTTTCTTGAAGTTCTTGATAAGTTTCTTGCACTTCTTGGTTTGTAAGTTGAGTTCTTGAAGTTTGTGAGTTGCTGGAATTTTCTGGACTGATTTCTTGAATTTCTTGGCTGATTTCTTGGACTTTCTTGATCAAATCTTGAAGTTCTTGAAGCCTTGAAGTGTTGGTCAAAGGGTTTTCATCATAAAATAGGGTTTTGTTAGGGTTTCTTGCATGTTGGGTTGCTGAAATTCGTTCCTATTTTTGGACGAATTTCTGTTACGATTTTTGCAGAAATTTTGGTGTTAAAAGGAGTCTAAAAGGTGTTAGTTGGGTTTATATAGAAGTTATTTGTCATAGGGAAACCAATTGGGTAAAGGAAAACTAGTTGGCAAAGGATAGGAAACCAAATCCTCAAGGTGCAAGGGTTTCTTCATTCTTTTTGGAAAGTGGTGATTCTTGTTTCCTTTTTCTTCATTTAGAACGTTTTTCCAGCTGGTTAAGGTCCCTTGGGGCGTGTTTTAAGGTTTCCAAATTAGTTGTGCTTGGTTTTAGTTGCCAATTGTTCAAGAATTCATTTTGGAAAGTGAATTGGATTGTTGGAGTTTTACTTTTTGCACAAGAATATTATTATTTTTCAAGAGAACATTAAAAATCAAGAATTTTTACACATTTATACCACACATTAGGGTGTCTAATTTGTGTCAATTCTTGATTCTTATCCATTCTTTGATTTATTCTCTTGATCAAAAACACTCTAAGCTAATTTTTCTTGGCCTCTACACTTACTCTTTACAAGTTGAGGTTGCTATAGGTCCTTGGTGGGATTGATTGAGCTGGTTCTTCATCAAAGAGCCTACAAGAAGATTCTTTGAGTGGAAAAAGGCTTAGTTGTGAGCTCATTCGAGGGTAAAAGCCAATCTACTTGAGGGAATCGAGTGCCAAATACTAAGGGAGTGTTTCACATATTCTTGTCTATTTTCTTTGTTTTTTCTAACGATTTTTCTTGCAGGTTTTTAGGACATAATGGCGCCTTCTATGGACATTAATAATGAACTAAAATTGTTTAGGGAAGCCATTGTTGGTGATTTTGAAAGAAAGATGCACCTTATGAAAGATGAGATCTATGAAAAGATGGATAGGCATTCGCAGTCATCTAATGCCAAAGCTTTTGCATCCAAATCCTCTAAAAAGTTGTCCAAGAATTATTATACTTCAAAGAAGGAGGATGACATGAAGGGTCTTGATGATTGGGATGATTTTTGGAGCAGATATAAAGCACTTGTGGCTGCTCAAAAAGAAAGAGTGCTTGAGGAGGAATCTACTCTCTCAATTAAAGATCAAATTTCATCACCTCTCATTCAAAAGAAGAATCGTGATGCTTTTGAAGAGAAGGATAAACCATTGCGAGATAGTGAACAAGTGCAACAAGTTGAATTCTATACTAGATGCACTGTGAAAAACAAGGTATGTAGTACGTGCATTAATCATGTTAGTTGCACTAATTTGGTGAGTACTATGTGTGTTGGAAAGCTAGGATTGCCTTTGTTGAAAGCATCCACATCCATACAAAAGGTTGATTGATAATGAAGAATTTGAAGTAACCAATCAAGTGGAGTTGGAGTTTTCACTCAACAAGTATCATGATAAGATTCTTTGTGACGTGGTACCAATGGAGACTTGTCATGTACTCTTAGGGCATCCATGGCAACTTAAGAATGAAGCCAAATATGATGAGGTGAACAATAACTACTCTTTCAAATGGAATGGGAGGAATATCAAGCTAATTCCTTTGCCCTCACTTGAGGTAAATAAGGATAAAGAGAAAATTTCAAGAGATTGCAAAGAGTGGGAAAGATCTTTGAGCACACAAGCAAAAGAAAAGAGTGATAAAAAAGAAGAGTGTGTGCAAGAGAAGAGTGAGGATAGTGTAGATCTTGAGGGAGAACAAATCGAGAGGAAAAATTCTGAGAAAGAAGAAGAAAATAAGAGAGTGGAAGTGGAAGCTAGCAAAAGTGAGAAAAAGAGTGCTTTGATTGAAAGGCCTAAACTTCTTGTGCCTATGTACAAAGAAGTAGATTATTTTGCTAACATTCCTAACACTTGTTTTCCTAGTGTTTTTGTTTCTCCTTTGCAGCAACTTGGAAATCAATTTCAAGACAAAGTGACGCCACCTACAAATTGCTTATTCAATGGCGTTAAGTTGCAAGTTTCTAGATTTTTATCACCAAGCAAGAAGATGCAAGTGTTCCCAAGACATGACTTGGTGAAGAGAAGATGTTTAGAGACAAAATTTTGGTCTCATGCCATCAACATCAATTGGTTGATCAAATACATGTTTGATTGGTGGCATGGTGTTAATTGGATTGATTCACAAAGTCCAAACGCCACAACTAAAATGAAGAACTTGCTAGATATAAACGCTTTGTGGCCTAAGTTTTTTTGTTTTAGTGTTTTTAATTTACACTTTAATTTTGTTTTGCATGGTTATTTGATTAGATTAAGTGATTATGTCTTGCATCTAGCTTGTTTAACTTCATCTAGGTCAATCTGTCTTGAAGGATTTCTTGTGTTTTATGATCATATTTCTAGCGATTTTTGTGGTTTATTTTGCAAATTATTATTCCATGATAGAGTTTATATGTTTTTGTATGCATTCTATCCAATTCATTCTAGTGTTTTAGTTAGTAACCATGTTTCACATTTAGCATGTTTAGCTTTAACTAGTGATTTGCAGCATCTATCTTATAGTTTATCGTGTCATGTTATTTGTTCTAGGGCTTATATGTTTGTCCATACATTCTATCCAAAGCATCTTAGTGTTTTAGCTAATAATGGTGTTTCTGTTTTTAGGGTTATTTTTCATTACGAATTTAATCATATTTGGTGTTGCATACATAGTTCAAGACCTTTCTATTAGTGCTTTTCACTCAGTTAGTGTTCAAGAGTCTTATTTAGATTATGATCATGATGGTCATCTTGTTAATGCTTGTTACTTTAAGTCTGTTCATAGGTATTTGTTTAATAGTTCATGTTTGTTCATTCTTTTGCATGTTTTTAAGGATAAAACTCATTTAAGCATGTATGTTATACTTAAACATCAATCTGTCTTTGCATCTTTTATATGTGTTTTTGAGTTCTTTAGTTTTTCATCTTTAAAGAATGTTGAGTTTTTCTTTACTTATGTTTATTCTTGTAATATACCATCCAATTTTTATGTGCTTAATATTCTTGGTGGTTATAATTGCTCATCTATCAATCCTTTAGTTACTAATAGTAGTTTATATGAACTCGTAGATTCGAGGACGAATCCTTTCGAGGAAGGAGGGAATGATGAGTCCCAAGGTGGAGACCTTCAAGAGGGACGTTCCAAGGATGATGGATCGAGTTTGAGGAGCTCCAATGATGTGTTTAATGGTTTGGATGGTCCTATGACTAGAGCAAGAACTAGAAGAATGAAGGATGCATTGCATGGACTCATATTGGACTCATATGAGGAGGCTTTGCAATTGGGCTCAAAGGATCAATCTAAACAACTCATTAATGTGATTTGGGCTGAACAAACATTGGATGAGAACTTCATGGGCCACACGAGTGGGGAGCTTGAAGAATTGAAGTCCAATTGATGGTTTTGTGGGCTTAATGGACCACCAGCCCATTAGGGTTTATTAGTTACGATTTTTATAGTCTTTGAGTTGTAATAGACTTAGTTATTTTAGTTAATTCATGCTTTGTTTTGGTAGTTTCATTAGTATAGGTTTTGTCTTAGAAGTTAAGTCTATTTTCACAACTCTAGAATGTTCTTTGTAAGCCTATTTATAGGCCATATTATTAGTTACGAATTTAACAAGAATTATTCAGAAAAAATCGTGTGTTCTCTTTGAGAATTTTCTTGGTTCTTTGTTGATTAAGAACTACTCTTGGTCTTATCAAGCTTGCTTGTGGCGACCACCAACTTCGCTTAGAGTTTTTCTTGAGTTTTTGATCAAGTCTTTAGAGCTAATTAGGTTAGACGATTGAACTCGCTCAACTTGGTCTAATTCTAGTTGTTCTTAGGCGTGCTCATCTTCAAGGGAAGAATTCAAGGCAAAACAACTCCACGTCAAGGGTTCCTTGGTTCACGAATCAAACGAGGTCTTGAGTTCAACGAGTTGCATACCTGAAATCCAAGACTTTCTTGGCTACGCAACTGTGTGCACATCACACTCGCAGCCAAATTCCTCCCTAGCCATGGATGACCTCTTCCTCCAGCCCTTCTTGCCCCCCTTGAGTGCTCCTATGCCTCCTTTAGTAGTGGGTGGTGGCCTTTGCTTGGGTGGTGCACTTGAAATTACTTGAAAGCCTTGATCGACTTGAGCTTTGGTCACTTGATTCATATCATTCCTCTCCTCTTCAAGAAGATCTCGTCCTCGAATCTAACTTCTTCATGTCTTCACCTAGAGGAATATCAACACCTTGCAAAGAAGAACTATTCAAAATATTAGTAGAGTTGGTCCTCTCCAACTTCTTCTTCTCTTTGGTCGCCTCAAGTTCCTTCGCTAGCCTTACACGATCCTTATGAGCTTCCAACGGTATCAATGACACAAGTGTGATGTCCTTCCCATACCAAGTAAACAAGTATTGATTATGGAACCCGTTATAAATCACCTTGCCATCATACTGCCATGGATGCCCTTGCAGCAAATGACACGCTCCCATTGGCGCCACATCACATAAAACCTTGTCTCTGAAAGCTCCAATAGAGAATTCGACCTCAACTTGTTTGGTTACCCTAAGCTCGCCACTATTCTTCACCCATTGTAGGCAATATGGCTTAGGATGCTTCACCATTTTCAAACCAAACTCATCTACCACCAATGAAACTACTAGTATCAATGGCAATGCTACATACCTTATCTCTAATGAAACATCGAGTGTGAAAATTTAACTCCCTCTGCAAATCAGGCCCAGCTTTCTTTGATTGCTCATCTAAAGCTTTCCTTGTGAAAAGAAGTTCTCTTCTATCAATGTCATAGATAATAGGACCCTCATTATTGCTTCCTTTCTCTAGTGGTGGCATCTTCTCATCATCTGAAGAAGCGCTCTCAATGTCACCTGCCTCAAGCATGATCATGGTTCTGGCATTGGGACACTGGGATGTCACTGTGACCACGCCCCTGACACTTGAAGCACTGGATGTCACGTGCCCTCATAGGTGCCTTCATCTACCCTTTGCCTTCACCCAGGCCCTCCTTTGGCTTGCTCAAGTCCCTTGGCCTCTCATCTCGATCCCTCATATCATACCTGCCAGTCCTCCCATAAGAAGAACCTGTACCACCTCGCCTCCTCACCTTGAGTTTTTTTTTCTACAATCTTTTCTTTTTGAACCAAGTCATCGATATCAACATAGGACTGCAACTCAACCTTGTCTCAGATTTCATGATTTAGACCAGCTAGGAATCTAGCCATTGTGGCTTCACTGTCTTCTACTACATTTGCCCGGATCATTGCCAACTCCATATTCTTGTAGTAGTCCATACACGATCCTACCACCTTGAGACATGGATCGTAGCCTCTGATGTAGCTCTCTGTAGTAGTGGCTAGGCACGAACCTCCTTTGCATTATTATCTTCATCTCCTCCATGTGCACATTGGTCACTCTCCACATCTTCTTCTAGTGGTAGCCAGTTGGTCCCACCACACACTAGCTTAGTCAAAAAATTCCACTGCAGCAAGCTTGACTTTCTTCTCCTTGGTGTAGTGATGGCAGTCAAACACATGCTCCGCCTTGCTTTCCCACTGTAGGTAAAGCTCTGCGTCACTCCGCCCTTGGAATATGGGAATCTTCATTTAATACTCCCAATGTTGCCATCACGAGCTTGCTCTCCTCTTCTAGGTCTTCTATCAGCCCCTATCTCATCATTAGAATCCCTGGACTCAGCCAATAGTGATCTCCTCCAGTGACTTCTATGGCTGCTCCTTGATCTTGAATGGGAATGGTCTCACCTCTCTAGTTGATCACACATAGCTTCCATTGTTTGCCTCATGCCCTGGATGCTGGCATTCATTGTCTTAGCAAAGTCCCTAAGGTCAAATGCCTTGGATTCTCCGTCGTTAGACATAGTGAGTTGTGAGCAAACAAATGGATTTAACGGAAAGAGGATAAAGCTTCGACTAAAGTAGGAATTACTAAGAAGAGAACACTACCCCACACTAACACTCACAACCCAAGGCAAGAAATTGGATAGAAATTTTCTGCTGAACAGTAACTCAGATGAACAATATCTGTGCACAAGTACCCCTATGAACAGTGACGATGAACAGTGTCACGATTTTTTTTTTGAACAATGGGATAAGACTTTTGATGATTTTTGTTAATGACTAGTCAACAAATCACCAATAATCAATAACCCAATCAACAAAGAGACAAAAGACATGAATCTTCTAGGGTTTTAGATGCCCTGAAGCAAGAACAACATTAAAGAGGCACAAAAAATTGTAAAAAATTGTAGAAACTAACAGAAAATTGCAGGAATATTGCAGGAAAATTGATTAAGACACTAGGAATTATACAAAGTAACAATCTCCAATTACGAAAAACAACAACGCACAAAACCCACAACAATAGAAAATTCTAGGAATAAAATTGCTCAAGAACAATAGGTAATCACAAGAAATACTATAGGAATTTGACAAAAATAAAGAGGAAAATATATAACCAATCTCAAATATCGAAATTCAAGAGATGGATTAGGAAAAGCTGATACCAAGAACCCAAAGAGCGTTGATACCACTTGATGCGATCTGCCCCGAAGACCCCTCATTAATCACCTAACGGGAACCTTGAACGAATGCAACCACAGGACAATTCTTCCCAAATATCGTTCTTGTGTATCTATTGACAACCTAACCCCAATTCTACCTGAGAATTGAAACTAGTTTGAAGAGGATCTCAAAACCTAATCCCACTTGTTGGTTAGAACTCAAGATATCAAGTATTTCAACGATTCACTCAAAGAATATAAAACTCTCACCAAGAGAGAAAAGAGAAAAAAACCCTCGTTCAATATTATTAATCATCCAACTTAACTTAAACAATGATAATATCCAACCTTATATAGGCAAAAATACCCAAAATAACTAACATGGAAAGTCACTAGTCTAGTACAAGCAAAATAGCAAATTAAAATTTGAAAACAGTAAAGGGTCGCACATTCTGCCCGTATTCGCGCCAGCTATTCATGCACGCGGATTGCTGGCGTGGATACAACCAGAAAGTTTATTCTGGTTGTATCCGCTTTTGTCTCTATTCGCGATCCTTATCCGTGTGCGGATACACCTGCGGATAAGGTCAAAATGTCACTCTGACCTTTTTCTGCCTTCCACTCACGGCCAAATTCCTCCCAGTCATGGATGGCCTCTTTCTCCAGCCCTTCTTGCCCCTCTTGGGTGCTCTTATGCCTCCCTTAGTAGTGGGTGGTGGACCTTTGCTTGGGTAGTACACTTGGATTACTTGAAGGCCTTGATCCACTTGAGCTTTGGTCACTTGGTTCGTATCAGTTTCGTTCCCCCCTTTTTTTTATGACTAGTGCAAAGTTTATTCCAAATAACTTAAATATTAGAATCTATATATACACCTCCATATAAAAAAGATGCCTGAATGGAAATAAAATTTTTTGACCAAAACAATCAAATTTGTGAATTTCAAAATAGCAAAAAAAAAATCATATCTATAAATGCATTTTTTTCTTCTAGATACATCTATAAACACCTTAATTAGTAGTGAACTATTGAACTTTATATTCTCTCCGTCCCTTTTTGATAAGCTTACAGTTTTTTTGACACAGTTTAAGAAAAATTAGTTAACTTTATTGAAAGAATAAATTTAATATATTATGTTTCTAAAATACCCTTATATTCATTCATTAAACATTTACATTAAATACAAAATTAAATATTGCATCACAAGTCAAATTAATTCTATTTGATATGTGAATGCACAGTATGCTATGCACTTATATTAGTGTGCTAGTTATTTCATTCATAATGATAAGTAATAAATTTACCTATTTTTGTATAATATTTTATATATGTTTTAAGTGTGTTTTTAGTATGTTTTTAGTAATTTTGATATTAGAATGGCTCAATTTCATTATTTATCATCAAATCAAGGTTTGCTCTAAAATTAGGGTTTTTGGTCTGGAAATTTGGGTTATGAGGCAGAAATATTATTTTGAGTATATTCATGCCCAAGTTTATTTGATTATGCAGGAAAATGATGATTAAACACAATTTGGATCAATTGAAGCTCAAAGAATATCAAATTCAAAGTTGATTCAAGTTGTACTAATTTGATCATTCAAGCTTGGAATTTCTGGCAATTATTTTCTTCATCAAAATCTACCAAGCAAATAATGGTTCAAATGGTGGAAAAATGTCTCAAGGGCATTATAGGAATAACCAAAAATTAAAAAGGGCAAAATGGTAAAAGGAAGCGATACGCGGCAGGTTATCCGCGTATCGCAGTCGCGTATCGGCACCAACTTGCAGATTTCGGCTCTCTTCAACTTGTAGCTTGATCACACAACTTTTGCTAGATAATTCCAACATCCAGCTACATTTTGGGAAGCCCTAGAAGTTAACACAAAGTTCAAGGAAGACTTTTGAGGCAAAAGGAATCAAATTTAATCATGAAGTCTTCAACTTGGACAAGGACTTGAGCTAGGGTTATTTCTATAAATAGATGCCTTTGTAGTCATTGAAAGATATGCTTAGTTCTATGCTTAGTTTGATGCTTGAGAAAGCTAGAACTAAAGCTTGGTAGGAGGAGCACTCCTTGTAAATACTTAGAGTAGATTTTCTTTCTTAGTTTTGTAGTAGGCAAAATCACATTCTTGTAACAAGACTTTGGAGGAACTACTTTGTATTCAACATGTTTGATGAAATGCAAGGACAAGTTTTGGAGCCAAGTTCATCCACCAAATGAGCAACTCTAACCTTATTCCTTTTAGTTTCATTCATGCATGCTTGTTTACTTTCATTTATGTGCTTAATATTATCTTAATCATGTTGAACTAAGTTGATTCCTACTAGGTGTAGGATGAAGCTATAATATGAAATGAATTAATTTATGGCCAACTTTATTCTTGTTTATTCATTTACTTGGTCTTTAACACTTGTTGTTGATTAGCTACCAACTTCAAGTCATCTAGTTGTTATTTGACAAAGAGATTTGCACTTAACAATCGAAAGAGTAAATGGAACTTATGTTGAATCTCACGAGAGTAGTGATTCACATAGGTGGATTATGGTTTAAAACCACAATTCATGAGTTTAATGAACTAATGCATGCTAGACTTTACCACTGAGAGTAGGAAAGCTCATGGATTAGTAGTCTTCCATTCATAGAGAGATCTAGTTTGGAGTAAAAATGGAATTGAATCCTAAACATGAGTAAAAATCATATTGGTCATAAGTTTAACTTTCATATTTGGTGAATTCTTAAGCCTAGTCAACTTTGTTTAACTAGTTTCTTCATTGTTTGTTACTTTAATTTGATTTTCCTACCATTTTCACCAGCTTCAAGTTTAAGAGTTTAGATAATAAAGCAAGTTAGTAGCTTTGGTAGTTGCTAGTTCATGTTTCCTCATGGGATTCGACTCTAATACTCGTCACAACTACAATTGACCCGTGCACTTGCGGAACGAGTATTAGGTTATAAATTTTATTATTTGTTTGTGTGATTTTAAGTGGATTTATTGCTATATTTTGATATAACCTAAACTCACAATCACATAACAAAGTAATTAAATAGGGGCATTTTAGAGAAGTTAAAAATTAATTACATTCTTTAATTAGAAAGTAGGACTATAATTTGGGACGGATAAAAAACGAAAACAAGCCTATCAAAATGGGACGGAGGGAGTATAATTTTTACAGGCTAAGCATGCCTAGTTCATCTTTCATTTCAATGCATTATAATTAATCACAAATAGCAAGATCTAGTCATTTGAATATAATAATTCTTTTTGTGTTTTGGTTCATCATTAAATTAAAAATGATCTAAATTAACTTCGATGGCAGGGATCAATGATCTAGTGAGGCGATTAGTACGTGAGATATCGAGGATGATGGAAGGAGTCTTACCTATTAAATACTTTGGTATTACACTTATATAATTTACTTTGGTATTCCAATTGTAAGTCGTGGCTTACAATTTCTTATTATAAAGCTCTGACTGATAAAGTTAGAGCAAGAATTAAGGGATGAAATGCAAAAATATTGTCTTATGGGGAATGATTTCAGTTAATCAAAGCTGTCATTGTTAGTTTGAAAATTTACAGAAATAACATCTTCATCTTTCCTAATGAAGTACCTAAAAAATATTGGACCACAAAAGTTAAGTTGGAAAGAAATTTGTAGATCCTTAAAGGGGGTGGACTCGGTCTACTTAGAATAGAGATATACTACAAAGCTCTCATATTCAAACAAGTTTAGAGTACAGTTTTCAGAAACAACACATGAATTTCAATGGTCCAATATATAAAGCTTAAGGTTCAATCCTGTAGTTTTTGAAACTAATTCAGATTCCTCATGGTTTTGGAGGAAATTGCTTTATTTAAGGATTGCAACAAAGGCTTTTGTTAGAGCTGTGGTTAGAAATTGAGAGGAAATCTAATTGGTAGATTGTTGGCACCGAAAGAACCCATTAATTAAGACTTATGGTAGATACGTGTTGAGGCAGTTTGGAAGCAATTTTGCAAGCAAAATTGTCATCCATTGTACGTTAGAATAAATCAAACTGTTCAATAGGAATAAGAAGGTGTCAGTTAGTCCAGGATTTAATTAATTCAATGCCCGCTAAGCTTTGTTCCTTTAAGAAATACAGATGATGGTTTTGTATGGAATATTAATGTAGAATCAGTGTTCTTTGAGATGAACTCAATCTGTAGTTTAGAATCATTCAAGTATGGTTCTAGAGGTCGAGGGTTTAAATCTCACAAATATCATATTTAGTGTAGGCATGATTATAAAAAGAAAGGCATGTTCTAGACGTTCGGTTATTCTTAGGATGGCTTATGCAAACAAACTTACAACTAAAGATGGACTGGCTCAATTGGAAATTTGTAACAGCCCAATCTTTCTGAGTCAAAATTTAGGTTGGATATTTGACTAACTCTTGCTTGTGCCAGAAACCTGACCTTAGTCCACTAAAGCTACATAGATAAGTTCGAACTTTGTTACTAAATAACAGCAACAGTATAATTTAGCTTCCAAAGGTTTTAAGGTTATTAAATATTAAAATGAAAATTTCTCATTATGATAAGTTCAATTGTAGATCTCCAAAACAAGAAATGAACTTGTCAAATTCAATCACCTTGCATATTTGTAGTTGATTGCAACTTGAACTAAATTTTCATGGCTTCTTTTCTCTATTTCCTTCTTGCTTCTTTTTCTCAAAACTTACCAAGCCTCTTAGGCTTCTCTTAACACTTCATCCATTTTATACAGTAGTCACAACTCTCACTTCCATTAATGAGAAAAGCAAAGAGCTTATAACTCCTTACTAATTTCACTCTTGTCTCCTTCCTCATAATTTCATGTTTATCCCCCCTAATAATTTTAAACTAATCACTACTTAAACTTTCAAGCTTTAATTCTTCTTAGTTAGCAACATAAATATCTCAATTCTCATAAGTAATTAACCATCCAATTTTTAGGCATATTTTTTCATCCCGTTAATTAGCTCTTTTATTAGTTAATCCATGCTAATCTACTTATGATTATAGTAACTAACTTCACAACATTTTGTGTTTATTACCTTTTAGTTTCTTAATGTTTTAATTTTTGTTATTAATTAAATTCTAAGTCGCTTTAAATAATATAAATTAAAAGCACCCATGATTATACATGAGGATAATTTCAAAAACCTTCCTTTAGGTTTATGACAATTTCATCCAACACTCTTAAAGTTTACATAGTATATAAAACTCCCTCAGATTTACTTGTTTGTGCAAAAAAAATTGTGACACTAGCACAAAAATTTAAGGGATAATTTCATAAATCTCTCCAAAGGTTTCTAACAATTTTACTTACATCCCCTCTAGTTTTAAATACTAGATCCACCTTCCTTTTCATATGGATGGCATAAGATGTCAACATCAAAAGTGCTTAGCAGTGAACAGTAACGTCGAGTGAACAGTGACGCTACAGTATGTGAACAGTGCCGATGAACAGTACGATTTTTGTTTTTTGGGACTAGAAATCAATAGTAACTTTCAGGAAATTGTTTCAAGGTTCTTATTTAGGCCAAGATTCAATTTTCTCAAAAGTTTTAACACAAGAAAAATTAAAACATCAAGGAACAATTGAAAAAAAGTCAAGAAAACAAGTTTAAACCTACACAAAAAACCTAGAATTCTTGATATGCAAATAGCAAGAACGACTCTATAGACAAGGACTACCTTAAAGCACGAACAAAAGACACAAAACACGAATTAAAGTGACTAGAAACATGGAGAAACAAAGTTGGACAGATTGGACAGCAAGAACAAACGCAAAAGGACACCATAAGAACAATAACAAAACATGAAAGAATTCAAGAAGAAAGAAAAAAAAAAGGGATATAACCAAAATCTTCCAAAGGAAAATTTGGCTTAGAAAACCTGGATTTCAAGATGAACCAAGGCTCTGATACCAATTGATGCGTTCAACGGAATAGATGACGGTCCAAGACTCTCGAATTCCAAGTATGCAACCCAATCTTCTTGACCCCTTCGTAACTTGTCGAAGACCCCAAGAACAACTTGGATTGTTTTGCTTCAAATTCAACTAGATTCGTTGAACTTCCCCCTTTAAGAAACGATCGTAGACCCCTAACCAACAACGTGATGTAGACACCTAGTCGACAATCCTATTGGACAGATTCAAACCCTCAAAGATGAACCCTAAGCGAGATTCTTGAATACTCAACAAACGCCTTGCCAAGCAATCAAGAGTAGTTCTTTAGCCAAAGAACTAAGAAAACTCAATTTGCACTCATGCACAATTGAAGAGAAAAACTCAATATTATTGATTAATGTTCTAAAATTCGGATGAATAGTAACACCCTCTATAAAGAGGCGCATAACATCAAGATATAAACTAAATATGGAAACTAACGTAACCCTAGTTGCACCATAACATAAACCAACAACTAAAGATACAACTTGGGCTATTAAACTAACGAATTAAGCCCATGAAACCCATAACCTCAAGTGGCAAATGGGCTCTTCAATCAAATCCAACTCCACGACCTCCAAGCTCCTCCAACTCTAGCCCAAAATAAGTGAATAGTCCTTGTAGGTTCTTGTTTCAACCAAGTAGCTTCATCTTCATGTAATTCTATAATCAAACCTTGCAAAGCTTGTTTCATCCTTTTAGCTTTCAACCTAGTCATTGGACCTCCCATATCTTGAAAAGGACTCTTTGTAGCACCTCCATGATCACGAGCCTCTCCAACTTGACCACGACCATTGATGTCCTTATCAACACAAAGACACAATATCTAGAGAGAGAAAAATTGAGAGGGAGGGGCGTTATTCTCCCCAAGAAAAATTGCCGACCCTCTGTTCTCCTAATAGCTAGGGTTTTTCCTTCTTCCTCTTCTTGTTCTTGTGTTCTTCATAATCATTCAAGAGTGCTAGCACTCTAAAGGCAAGGCAAGCAAGCCCAAAGGTTCCTAAAGATCATGTTCGTGTGGATACCATTGAAGGCTTGACACTTGGAGGGCTTTTCATGGTAGATCAATACCTTCATCGAATAGGATCTTGCCCTTTGAAGCATAGAAACCTTCTATGCTTGAGGTATTTGTGCTAAACACCCATTAATCGTATAGATTACATCAAAGAGATCCATAGCTAAGGTAATAAATTTTTGAATTTTCTGTTGCGTTACTCCCCCTATTACCTTACACAGAGGTGGCCGGTGGCCATTGAGAGGCCATGGCCACCTCCAAAGGTTTAAAAAAAAATTTTTTAAAGGAGTGAGGAAGAGAGATTTTAGTAGAGAAGAGAGATTTTTATTAGAGCAAAGGAGTGAAATTTTCATTCATTCCAATAGGTTGTATAAAATTGATTATTTAACTAGTTTAATAGGTGAATTAGTTAATAATCAAGCAAAGTTTGTGGTAAGTATTAATGAACAAATAAATGAATTGGCTAAATTCAACGAGGAAAGATTGGAAAGAATGAGATATCAATTTATCATAATGAACAATGCAAATAAGTTGATATTGATTCTAATGTAAATGTAATGACTTGTCCTAATATTGAAAAGTTAGATGATTTTCCTTCTTATGTGAATGTGAATGTGGTATATGTTAAAATGACCTTGAATATAATGCGCATGATGTATATAATTCTTTAACTTGTAATGTTATGGACAATGAACTAATGCAAGAGTTGTTTTTTTTTTTTAAAACAAACTTTGATCCTCTTGAGTGTTTTTTGATGAATCCAAGTTTCCAAAAAGAGGATTGTAGAGAAGTTGAAAAAATGGACATTATTTGAACTCACAAGGACCATATTGGAAAAGACATGGATTTAAGGATCTTGGACCAAGCAAAGAACTTTTACCACCATCAGTTGAGGAAGCACCAAAGCTAAAGCTTAAGCCATTACCTAACCACCATCTAAGGTATGAATTTCTTGGTTTGAATGATACTTTACCTGTGATTGTGAATGCTGATCTTAACGTGGAGCAGAAAGAGAAATTATTAAGAGTATTAAGGAGTCATAAGAGAACACTTGGATGGACCATTTCTGATTTGAGAGTTATTAGTCCTTCTTTATGTATGCATCGCATTTGATAAGTAATAATTTTACCTATTTTAGTATAATTTTTTATATATGATTTAAGTATGATTTGAGTATGTTTTTACTATTTTTGATATTAAAATGGCTCAATGTCATTATTTTCCATCAAATTCAGGATTTGCTCCAAAATTAGGGTTTTGAGGTGGAATTATTATTTTGAGTAAATTAATGCCCAAGTTTATTTGATTTTGTAGAAAAATGATGACTAAATACATTTTGGATCAATTGGAGTACAAGGACTATCAAAATCAAAGTTGATTCAAGATGGCATATCTTTATCCTTTAAACTTGGCAATTTCTAAAATAATTTTTCTTCATCAATTCTACTAAGCAAATTATGGTTTACTCATGGAAAAACGTCTCAAGGGTATTATGAGAATAACTAAAATTTAAAAGAAAAAATTGGAAATGAGGAGCGATCCTTAGGTCACGATCCATGGGTGGCACTCCCGGATTGTCACCAACTTGCTGATTTCGGCCAATTCCAAGTTGCATCTTGTTCACACAACTTTTGTAGATAATTCCAATGTCCAAATGCACTTTTGGATGCCCTAGAGGATAACACAAAGCTCAAGGAAGACTTTTATAAGATTTGGAATCAAATTTGATCATTGTGTCTCCAAGTTGGAAAGAGACTTGAGCTAGGGTAATTTCTATAAATACATGCCTTTGTATTTATGAGAGTTACACTTGGCTTTATGCTTGAAAGGGTATAAACCATAACTTGGTAGAAGGAGCGCTCCTTGTAAATACGAGATTAGTTTTCTTTCAAGTTTTGTAGGAAAAATTAATTCTTGTAAGAAAACCTTGGAGGAACATGTACTCAACATATTTGATGGAATGAAGGAAGAAAATTTGGAGCCATAATTGAGCATTTCTTACCTTACTCTTTCTAATTCATTCTTGCATGTTGTTTACTTTCATTTATGTGCTTAAGTTTATCTTAAATATGTTGAACTGAATCGATTTCCACTAGGTTTAGAATGAAGCTCTAATATGTTTGAATTCGTTTATGGCCTATTTATTCTTGTTTATTCATTTACTTGGTCTTTAACACTTGTTGTTGATTAGCTACCAACTTCAAGTCATCTAGTAGTTCTTTGACAAAGAGATTTGCACTTAACAATGGAAAGAGTAAATGAAACTTATGTTGAATCTCATGAGAGTAGTGATTCACATAGGTGGATTAAGAATTAAAGCCACAATTCATGAGTTTAATGAACTAATGCATGCTAGACTTTACCATGAGAGTAGGAAAGCTCATGTATTGGTAGTCTTCTATTCGTAGAGAGATCTAGTTTAGAGTAAAATTGAAATTGAATCCTAAACATGAATAAAAATCATTATGGCCTTAAGCTAAACTTTCATATTTGGTGGATTTTTAAGCCTAGTCAACTTTGTTTAACTAGTTGCTTCATTGTTTGTCTACTTGAATTTGATTTTCCTATCATTTCTCCACAACCAAAGTTGGATTATCTAGATAATAAAGCAAGTTAATAGCTTTGGTAGTTGCTAGTTCTTGTTTCCTCGTGGGATCGACCCTAATACTCGTCATAACTACAATTGACCCGTGTACTTGCGGAATAAGTATTAGGCTATAAATTTTATTATTATTATTATTATTATTTTTGGCTAACCCCGTAGATGAGGGAGGGTGCCACTCCTATGTTTTATTAAATATGATATAAAAAGCGGAGGGGGACATAAACCTTACCTCCATAGTACATGATTAAATAATAAAAATAAACTGAGGAGTACTACTCCCTTACATAAATAATGAGTAACTAACTTTTACAATTTCGAATTGAAGGACAACCTATTCTATCAGAAAAAAAATTCTCTTCTAGCTAGCATTGGCTAAGCTTGTAACATTATGATATAAAGTCTCCTTGCGATCAATATATCCAAAATTAGCAAGAATGTCAGCAACCTTATTAGACTCCCTATAGCAATGCCGAAATGATAAAATTGAAACTGGCAGATAACGTATGAAGCCAATCTCTCGTACTATCGACCAAGAACACACGTATTTTGTTGCAAGGCATATATCAGAATCTATGAATCACATTCCAGATGAATGTCACGAAAAATCCTTAATGGCACACTAATGTATTCGAACAATAGAAGCTTTGGCCTCAGCTTGCAAGCTTATAATTTACCCGAACAAGCAGGAGAACGCAAATAGAAATTGGCCCAAAGAATCTCGTAGAATACCTCCACCACCACTCCAACCTGGATTACCCTTAGAACATCCATCAGTGTTATGTTTAAATGTTAACCCAGGAGGTTTCATCCATTTGGTGAATTCAGAACACTAGTGGTTTCTGAAAACCAGAAATAGATTTGAAAAATAAGCACCAGGAGCGTCCATCAAATGGTATGTTAGGGAAGGCAGATTGAAAGATATTCTTGAGGTCAAAGAATATATGATTAGTAGTAGTATTAATCTGTGTTTTCTTATCTTGAAACCGAGCCATATTATGCCATTTTCACAAATACCAACAAATCAAAATAGGTAGCATCTTTAATACCATAGCAACATGTGGTTTCTTACCTTTAAACAACCACCAAGACGCAAATAGAGGCCGGACTAAAGAATGCTTGATCCAAATGCCACATTCCACTGCAAAATATGTCCAGATGGAGTTTATAATTTCACCAGTGCAAAATACATGATCAATGGTCTCTTCTTGAGGATTGTGGCAGCAATTGCATTTCAATGGCCTAGTGACTCCAAAGGCAAACAAAGTAGTATCCAGAGGGAGTTTATTTAAAAGTAAGCGTAACATGAAAAAGCTCATCTTAAGTGGAATAGAAGAGTGCCAAACTTCCTTAAACATCCAAGAACAATTTTTAACATTTCTAACTAGATGATAAGCAGATGAAATTGTGAATTTACCTGAAATAGATAGAGTCCAAAAACATTGATCTGGGATGTTCATTGATGGGGCAGGTAGCTCCTTTATTACTGTAATAATAGGTAGCTCCACCGAACTTTGTAAGAGAGGAAAATTCCAAGAACCATTGATTGCAAAATCGGAAACTTTCCTTTCATGAATTTGTACTCCTCTATTAACCAAAGCACCTAATCCAGTCCAGTTGTCAAAGATAAAACTCAAACCTCCATCATTAATGTGCCACTCCATGTGCGCTTTAGCCATATCATGAATTGACATCATGCATTTCCATGTCATAGATGCAGAACTTGGAATTTCAGCTTGACAAGGATGAGCATTGTGACAATATTTAGCATGCATGAATGATGACCATAGAGATGCTCGTGTTCTAAACATCCACCAAAGCTTAACTGAAAAAGGTTTGTGAATATCTGATAAATATCTAATTCCAAGACCACCTTCAGAAGGGAGGATGACATACATTCTGATCCATTTCAACCAATGTCTTTTATTTCAGGTCCTCGTATTTGTCCCATAAGAAGTTTGCCATAGCTTTATCAATCAAATTAATATTCCTTTTTGTTGGATCTGCCACAGTCAACAAATGTGTAGAATAGACGATAATACATGTTTGATCAACACCAACTTACCTCCACTAGATAATAACCTATTCTTCCAAGACATAATCCTCTTGAACGATCGTCTGACCAAGGTCTGAAAAGTATGAGGATTTGTGACGTCCAAAATACAATGGACACCCCAGGTATTTTACAGGGAAATGCTTTCTCGAAAAACTCGTAATCTGACCTACTTTCACAGCTCTAGAGTGATGCCATCTATCATTGGTGAGATAGCAACTCTTATTAGAGTTAATTTGCTGCCCAGAAATCTTTTGATAGTCCTCTAACAAGTTTCAAAATAATCTTCAAAGATGGACAAGAAGCATTACAAAAGATTATAATATCGTTAGCATAGGCCAAATGAGAAACCATAGGACAAGTTCTGAGGTACCTTATATTGCAAGGAAGATCGTTCAGCAAACAATCTGTTTAGGTTCCGAGATAACACTTCAGCTGCAATCACAAAAAGGGAAGGAGATAGTGGATCTCCCTGTCTCAAGCCCCGAGTTGACTTAAAGAATCCTTGGGAAGCACCATTTACAATAACCGAAAAACCATGTATTAGAGATAAGGCACCAAACCATGTCAATGAATATTTCTCCAAAGCCAAAGGACCGAAGCACTTGCAACAAAAAAGACCAAAACACACGATCATATGCCTTTGCCATATCTAGCTTTATAGCAACATTGCCCCCCCTAACCTTCCTTCCTATATCCATAATGAGCTCTTGTGCTAACAAATAATTTTCTGAAATTAGTCTTCCCTGAACAAAACCACATTGATTAGAAGAGATTAGATTTGGAAGAATAGAAGCCAATCTGTCAGATAAAATGCGTGATATAATTTTACTAATAAAGTTACACACACTTATTGGCTGGAATTGAGAAAAATCTTGTGGAGATTGAACTTGTAGGAATCAAAACAATCGATGTAGCAGTTATAACACGAGGAAGTTCAGCTCCACATAAGAAACTCTGGATGTCATGATACACATCCTTGCCTAATAATGTCCCAAGTAGAAGTGAAAAACTTTATGGAAAAACCATTTGGACCAGCGGAACTCTCACCATCCATAGCAAAAATGATCTTACAAACTTCCTCCAAAGAAGGCACACCCTTCAATCATTGATTGTCCTCCTGTACAATCAGCTTAGGGATAACCTTCCAGCAGCTCATAATTAAAGGAGACATTTCGGATGAGAACAAAGATTCAAAAAAACCAACAGCAGCCCTTCCTATCTCCTCATCTGACTCTAGCCGAACTTCCATTTGTGTTCATTATTCAGTGAATAATTGCTTGTGATCTTCGTTGCTTGACAGCAGCATGGAAGTATTTTGTGTTGCGATCCCCTTCAACCAGCCATTTCACCCTTGATTTTTGCTGCCAAAATAGCTCCTCCAATGACAAATGATATTGCAAAGTGCTCTTAGCCTGATTATATGCTTCCCATGCAACAGGTGAATCATCATGTCTTAGACGTTGTTCTGCGAAATTTAGCCCCGTTTCAGCTTTTGTAATGTTGTCAAACACATTACCAAACATATGCTGATTCTAGCGTTTCAAATGTCCTTTGAGTCTTTTAAGTTTTGCACAAAGAATTCCTAAAGGACTTCCAAGCTATGGTTGATCCCATGAGTTCCTAACTGTCTCCAAAAAACTATCATGCTTTGGCCATATATTCAAGAATCTAATTGGCTTCGGTTTGTTGTCTAACCGAGTAGAGTAAGTAAGCAATAACGGGGAGTGATCAAAGGGTGCCCGAGCTAAGTGCCTGATTGAAATACTTAATTGATCATAACACTCAGCATTCAGAAGTAATCTATCTAATCTTTTCCAAATTCCTCATACGACCTTGACTGATTGTTGCACCATGTGAAGGGGGATCCCACAAAGCCTCCATCAAACAAGTCCTCCAGACAACATAAAGGTCAAAAAATCCAGACCTTCCGAAAGATTATAAACTCTGCCTCCTCTCTTTTCAGTTGAATCCACAACAAGGTTGAATTCGCCACACACAATCCATGGGCCTGTAACTGGTTTGTCTTGCATTAATGAGTCCCATAGTAAAAGTCTCTCACGTTCACAAGCAACTGGCATGCACTACTGACATCACGTAAGAGAAAGGTGATTGCTGGTGCTGAATTAAAATGGTCAAAGATTGTGAAGATTGTCCTATGATCGAAGCATCCAAAGATAGACTTGTAGAACACCCAAATCGATCCAGCATCATTTGTAAAACAATGATCAAACTTTAGTCTAGTTTTAAAAGAATCCACATAGGTTCAGATTCTGCTTAGGTTCACAAACCATTAGTGAGTTGAATTTTATGAATGGAGATTAAACTCTTCAATCTTCTAAAATTTTGGGACCGAGCGATCCCCCTTATATTCCAAAAAATTGAGTTAATCATTTATGGGAATTGGAGGGAGAAGCTTGTGATGATCTTACCGAAGATCGTAAGGTTCTATCTGAAAGAAACTTGGCCCTGATACCTTTGAAGTGTTTTGGTTTTTGTTGCTGCCATTCATTGGATACATCTCTCAAAGATTCCAAGTCACCAGCCATCGACTGAAATTCTACATGGACAGTGGTTCGGAGGGCCCTAGGGCGAAAGATTTCCAGCAACCGTTGGAAAATCCTCAATTGGAATTTGGTTAGTTTCCTGGGGAACATTATCAAAATCTCCATCCAAGTTTTGGCCTTCCTGCAGAAGAGAGACAACACCCTCCTCTCTTATATCATCTTCCAGATTATTACCGGCATGAGCACCCATATTAGAACCAGAAGCATGATGTTCCTAATCAGTCACAGGATCTTGACGATTAACATGTTCATCTGAGCCAACAGGAAGCGTGGAAGGGACCCCATTTAGAATAACTGGAATATTATTATCGTTAGTAGTTGCATCTGGAGTATTTTCATCAGAACCTGGAGCCACATTGTCTTTTGGAATCCAAACTTTCTATTTGGATGGTTCCTGCTGGTGAGGAGGTGGATGTTCTTCAATGGTTCTACACTTAATTGCCAGCATGCCCCAACTTACAGCAATGTGAACAATAATCTAACAAATTCTCGTATTCCACTCTTTGACAAAAACCGATTGCACCATTGTTAATCCAAACTTTATCTGGACGAGATTTGGTTAGATCGAGTTCAATACAGATTCTTGCTACACTCAGTCTAGACAAAGTAGCTGTTGAAGAGTCCATTTCAAGAGGATTCCCAATTAATCTGGCAATGGAAAATAGAGGGCCTTTACCAAAGAAGTGAATGGAAAGTTGAGGCAGGCGAATCCAGATTAGAACAATAGCAGATTCTTCAGCAACTGAAAAGGAAGGAGTCCACTTTAACACACGCATTACAAACGTTTGAAAGGTCCATATTCCACGTAGCCAACAACGATGGTAGTCCTCTTCTAGATCAAACCGGAGAAGAACATGTCTTGGATCAAGCGACCCTAGCGTAAAAGACCCTTTAAAACCTACTGCCACAAAATCTTTGCGCAATGCATCCATGGTAGGTCTTCTCTTAGAAAACTTTCCAACAAGAGTGTAACAGAATTGATCATCAAATTGTTGGACTTCATCCGAAGAAAAAGAAATTGCAGGCAGACCACGATATTGTTCAGCATCTTTTACTAAGGGGACGACATTAGAGGTCTTGGATGAAGACACTATTTCTGCAAAGGATCGTTTGGATAGGGGAGGGGTGAGATGACACAGCCATAACACCCCTTCAACAAAGATGGCGGTGAGCGGCCAAGCAGCCGGCCACCACCACCACCAGAAAGGTGGGGGAAAACTTTGAAATTTGAACTCTGAGAAAATAGGAAGAGAGAGGAGAGAGCGTTTTTCAAGAAAGAGAGAACTCACAAAATTAATTAATTAATTTTCTCATAAATTTTATTACTTGTTTGTGTGAATTGTGCTTTATTTTGATAGTAACCTAAACTCACAATCAGCATTTTAATGGAAGAAAATTGCAAACATGTAGTTGAAATGCAAAGAAGGCTTAATCCAAACATGAAGGAAGTGGTAAAGACTGAAAACATGAATTGGCTTGATGCAAGTTTTATCTATCCTATTTCTAATAGTGAATGGATAAGTCCTATTCATGTTGTTCCTAAGAATGGTGGAATGACTATATAACTGGTAATAATAATGAACAAATTTCATCTAGAATTGTGATAGGTTGAAGAGTGTGTATGGATTATAGGAAATTAAATGCTGATAATTGTGAGATTTAGGCACTATGGAATTTAGGCAATAATCACACAAACAAGTATTAAAATTTATAATATAATACCCCTTTCCTGCAAGTGCACGGGTCAATTGTAGTAGGGAAAGTATTAGGGTCGATCTCATGAGGAGACATGAACTAGCAACTACCAAAGTTTCTAACTTGCTTTATTATCTACACAATCAAACTTTAGAGGTGATGAAATGGTAGGAAAATCAAATTCAAGTAATCAAATTATGAAAAAACTAGTTAAACAAAATCGACTAGGCTTAAGAATTCATATGAAAGATATGTTTATGACCATTAAGAGTTGTACTCTTGATTAGGATTCAACTCTATTTATACTCTAAACTAGATCTCTCTATGAATGGAAGACTACTAATACATAAGCTTTCCTACTCTCGTGGTAAAGTCTTGCATGCATTAGTTCATTAAACTCATGAATTGTAGCTTCAAACCTTAATCCATCTATGAGAATCACTACCTTCATGAGATTCAACATAAGTTTCATCTACTTCTTTCCATTATTATGTGCAAATCTCTTTGTCAAATAACAACTAAAATGACTTGCAATTAGTGGCTGATCAACGAGTGTTATGAACCAAATAAATGAATAAACAAGAATAAAGTTGGCCATAAACTAATTCAAATCATATTAATAGTTTCACCTTAAATTTTGCTTGGTTCAACTTAGTTTAACATAATAAAGATGAGATAAAGCACATATATGAATGTAAACAAACATGCAAGAATGAAACTAAAAGGAATAATGTTAGAGTTGCTTTCTCAAGCATAAAACTAAACATATCTTTCAGCATATACAAGGCCTCTATTTATAGGCAAAAACCCTAGCTCACGTCACTTTCCAAGTTGAAGATGAAACGACGAAAATTGATTCCATATCTTGAAAAATATTACCTTGAACTTTGAAATATTCCTATAGGGTAGTGTAGAAGTAACTGAACGTTGAATTTGGCTACAAAAGAAATATACAAGGCCTCTATTTATAGGAAAAAACCCTAACTCAAGTCACTTTCCAAGTTGAAGATGAAATGATGAAAATTGATTCCATATCTTGAAAAATCTTACCTTGAACTTTGAAATATTCTCATAGGGCAATGCAGAAGAAACTAAATGTTGAATTTGGCTACAAAAGAAGTGTGAACAAGTTGCAAATTGAAAGAGCTGAAATTTGCAATTTGGTCTGGATCCGCAAGTGTGCAACTCGCAGATCACTCATTTTTTACCATTTTTCCCTTTTCAAAATTTGGTTCTTCCTTGAATACCCTTGAGACCTTTTTCCACTATTGAACCATAATTTTCTTGATAAAATTTGATGAAGATAAAAAAATCCTGGAAATTTGCCATGTTTAAATGATAAATGGCAATCTTGAATCAACGTTGAAATTGATAGTGCTAGGTTCTAATTGATCCAAATTATATTTAATCATCATTTTCCTAAAAAAATCACATAAACTTGTGCATTAATTTGCTCAAAATAATAATTCTACCTCAAAATCCTAATTTTCGGACTAAAAACCCTAAATTTGGAACAAACCTTGATTTGATGAATAATAATGAAATTGAAACATTTTTTTTATCAAAAATACTAAAAACATACTAAAAACACACTAAACAGCATATATAAAATCTTATACTAAATTAGGTAAGATATTCTCTTGTCAAACTGAAATGCCCAAAGTTCGATTCCGTACTTTAGAAAATTAAACTTTGACCCTTATAGATTCATTTTCTTGAATTGGATGACATGCATAGAAGCTAGACTTGTGTTAGCATTTTAAACAAAAATTGTAGCACAAGATGTCCCGCAATTAGGGGTCAATTTGTGAAGCAAGTTGGTGAATTAAACACCATACAATATGCTTATTAGGCCTAGTAGGAGGACTACACAAAGGAAAAATTAAAATGAAAAAAAAACAAGAAAAATCTTCTCATGAAGCTAGCTGGTCAAACAAGATTGCAAGCAAGTAGGAGGTGTCATGTTCTTGGAGTTTGTAGGATGAAGCAAGCACCTCATGAGCAGCCAGCCTAATGTGCTGATTAAATGGGATAAAAAATGATAGAAAAATGATGGAAAAAGACTTCATGAAGTCGTCCACAAGAGAGAGAGAGAAAGGAGAGAAAATCTAGAGAAAAACCAAGCTGGAATTGGAACAAGATTGAAGACTCTTGAGGGTAACACCAATTCTCTTAACTTCTTGATTGATTCTATATGTTATTTAGCAAAGTTAAAAATTAATTGATGGTATATATTTTGATTTGGAGGTGGAATTGAACTAGGAACTCGGAGATTTTGAACCAAGAAAGCTTTAACATACCTAGAACCTGTAGCACAGTCACCTCTACACAGCTTTAGGAAACTGATCATAAATTTGTGTAGAAAACTCAAAATTGGATGTTGTTTGTTTTGTTAGAAACTAGATTCAAATTCATTTTTATGGTATAAAAATCTTGTTCTGGTTCGTTATGTAGAAATGCCAGAATCTTTTGGAATCTGGCTGAAAATCTAGACCTGCAAAGAACAGGGTTGGTGAGGTCTGAACTTGTAAGCCAATTTTAAGCTCGATATGATTCATATATGAATTGAAGCCCTTCATAAGAGTTTTAGTTCTTGAATTATAGTTTCTATACATGTAAATTTAACTCTCATACAACTTATATTTTGAAAGATATGTTGAGTTGAAAATCAGCATCTGGCTGGACGGAGAATTTCATTTAGCTAAAGATGGTTTGCAACTGGTTTAAATTGTGGCCATATTTTGATTGGGATTTTCTTCCAATTTAAAAATGGTTTCCTCTAAAGAGTTGTAGGAAATTGAATCTATTTTCCAAAAGTACCAATTTTGTAGCGTTTTGATCAGTATAACCCAAGTTATGTTCAAATGAATGGACCCTGCGCAGGCAGCCAAGGGAGGATCTGCAAGCTTGAAGCCCATGGCTCCACCCACAGTTCCTCTCCCGATTACTCCTATTAGAACAGTTTTCTTGGTCCATTTGAGCCCTATTTTTCAAGGGTTTTCACTTGTTTCATGACATATCATTAGGCATGCTTTTATTAAGTTAATATTAGGTTCATGGTTTGGGTGTTCTTAAGTGGATCAATTACACTTTGTAGGTGATTTTGATGAGGCCAGAAACTCAAGCTATTTGAGTTGATTCAACGAACGGTTGGTGATAGTTTTGGGGAAGTTGAGGTGAGGACCTTCTTATACTTTAGCTTTTGAAAAAGTATAATTTCTATATATACTTGACTTTGAATGACTACTTTTATATCAAATTGGCAAGAATGAAGTTTAAGTGTGCATGAATGATTCTTACGAAAACAATGTGATCGAATGATTCATACCAAGAGAATGTGATTGGATGAAAGTATTTGATATTTGTTTATTTGTTTGGAATGGCTCTTTATTTGCTATGTTAATTATTCTACCAAGACTAGTCTTTACGATATGAATGATATATGGCCTACATAGTGGGAGAAATAGCTAGGACATGAGTATGACCTACCTGGTGGGATAAATAGCTGGGCTGGAATTCCAGTAGGTTGATGATTAATGTGTAAATGTTGAGCTATTCAAAATGAAGCTTCATATATGTATATGCGTGGATGTTACGAACTAATTCATGCCCTAAAGTATAATTATAGTTCCTCACTGAGCATGTGAAGCTCACTCCTCTTTGATTAGTCATTGCAGGTTTTTATGAAGTTTTGGAAATAGGCTTTTGGGCTCATTGGGTTGGATTGTTAAAGGTGAGCCTAGTACATGTGTTCAGATTAGGAAGCAATATTCGTTGTAATGATTGCGGTGGTAGTTCTGTAATGTAAATACTCAGGATTTGTATTATATGGGATTGATGTAAATTATGCTTTGCTTATGGATTGTAAACTGGGAGATTGTGTTGTAAGGATTATATTTTATTTTATTTTATAGTATGTTTTGGAAATGAAATTTCAATTGTTCAGTTGTGATCTTGGGAGATTTTATTCATGTTAATGGAAAATTGATAATATCTCGAAGGACTTGTTATTGATTGTTACATTTAGGTCCTCTGATTTTGCTAGCCTAGTTTTGTGGGATTAATTCTCCATGATAAAGTGGGGGTGTTATACGCCGGGTACAGGGTGTGACACAAACTCCCGCCACACTTAAATCATTTGCTTATCATCAAGCAATTAGAAAAATCTTAAGTTAAAACTATGGTTCAAGCTTTGAAATAACCCAATGTGCATTGTTGAATGTAATTCCACAAATCAAAGAAAATAGGTATTATGCAATTCCTCGTAATGTTCCTAATACTTGTCATATTAAATAAAAGGGAAGTAATTATATTAGGATTAAGACTAGTTCAACAAAATTTCCATACCATACAAAATATATAAGTCTTGAAGTATGAATTAGTTAGGAGCTTTTATTTGAATTTATTACTAGCATTCAGGAGTGATTTTGATGTGAAAAATACTCTACTTTTGTAATCTTGTGGTTTATTGTGAGCTTGAAAACAATGTGAGCATTCAATTGTAGCTTATAGAGGGTTGACTTGCAAGAGTTTGTAAATCTCTTTGACTCAACTAGAGTGAGTTTAGCGGGAGTAAAGAGTGAACCATACTTTGTACAAGGTGATTTGTTTAACCAGCATTTGAAGAAGCACTTAGTGGATTGAACTCCAAATTTGAAGAAGCTTTGGGATGCACATAGGTGCCAAAGAGGATACAGAACCACTATTAATCTTTTGTCTCTCTTTTATTGGATATTTGTGGAAAACTTTTGCTATATTCTTATTATTGTTCACTTGCAAATTGTGCGAATTACTTATGTAATTTGATTAGTAAAAATTTGATTAAAATTGTGCATGCTTGGCTCAAAATTTGATCAACCTAATTCTCCACCACTCTCTTAGGTCAGGGCTTGATCTCTTTGATTGTTTGCTCGATTGGCTTAGGAGTAAAGATGACAACCAACAATGCCATCTAGAGATTCAATTTATTACTAGGCCTCTTATGTTTTATAGCATATTCTGTTAGCTAGAGAGAACAAATGAAAATAGTTTTGCAATCTATGAATATTGAACTATGGAATATTGTCAATGAAGGTCCTTTGAAGCTACCATAATAGATAAGGAGTTTGGCAGACATAGACTAAAACATAGGAATGAATTGACTACTCAAGATAGGAATAATCTCACATTAAATACAAAGGCAATAAATATTTTGTACAATGTTTTAGATGCCAATGAATCCATTAGAATAAAAGGATGCAAAACCAGCCAAAGAAATATAGGATAAATTGAGGGAAATTCATTAAGCTAGTGATGATACAAAAGAACTAAAAAGAAATCTTTACTTGTTACAAAATATGAATAATTCAAAATGGAATATCACGCAGGAATAGAGCATATGTATTATAGATTCAACGATATTATCAAAGATTTAGAAGCTCTCGCTAAATACTATTCTTTAGGTGAGAAAATAGAAAAATTTTGAATTCCTTACCTCAAGGTTGGAAAACTATGGCTACTGCTGTAGATGAAGCTAAAAATTTGAATAACATGCCCGCTGAATCTCTTATAAATTCACCAAACTCTTTTGAGTTGAAAGCTCAGATCCCAAGTACAAGATGAAGAGGAAGCAAGAGGCAAAAAAGAGTATAGCACTCAAAGCTTCTCAAGGGAACGAAGACCTTTTTTGAATTGATGAAGATGATGAAGATATGGATAAGAATGACCAAGATCTCACTACCAAGGGAATCAAGAAATACTTCATCAACAAAAGAAAATTTAGAAAGAGTGTTTGAAAGAATGTAATGACAAATAATTGAAAATAAAAATAGATGCATTGTTGAATGAACAATCTAAATTTTCTCAAGAAAACAAAAGATTAAAAAAGAAAAATGATGTTTTCAAAACTAGAATTTAGTTTAATTGAAAAAAGGATACTTTGAAAAGAGAAATAGATGAAAAAACAAAGTTTTATGAAAAGGTAAAAGAAGAATAAATTTTGTTCAAAAAGAGAATGGATGACCTTGGTAAATTTCTTCAAAATGCAAAACAAAATGTTTTTGAACCAAAAAAATAAAAATAAAAAGAGCTAGGGATGACTTTGTTAATAATAATTACGCTATATTTTGGAAAGATGGCACTTGCTTTATTAAACCTTCTTTTGTTAGAGATCCTAATGTGATTTGTCATTATGGTTGTCTACATGGCCACGTGAAAGGAGAATGCTATGTCAAAAGAAATATTAAGTTAGGCACGATGATTGTGAGGTTTAGGTACTATCAAAATTAAGCAAAATTCACACAAACAAGTAATTAAATTTATAACCTAATACACCTTTCAGCAAGTGCACGAGTCAAATACAGTAGAGGAAGTATTAGGGTCGATACCAGGAGGAAACAAGATATAGCAAGTACCAAAGCTACAAACTTGCTCTATAATCTAGACAAAACATCAAATAGCTGGTGTGCAAAATAAGAAAATTCAACTACTTGAAGTACAACAAATGGAAGAAATTCACAAATACAAGTAATAGGGCTTAGAATCCACTAACTGCCACAAATATGGTTGAATGAATTAGCACCTTGCTACATTAATCTTGTCTTACTTAGGATTGCAATTTTAAATGAAATTAGAACTTGTTCTCACAATGAATTGACTAGAGTTTAACTATTCTCATGATGAACCCTTGTGAAATGCATGCATTGTGGCCTTAAACAATCTCAATCCACCTACTTATACCACTATTTTCATGTGTGTATATAATACGCTTCATCTACCATTTTCCAATGTTATAAGCATTTCTCAATGTCAAATAACATCTAATTGATCTGCAATAGGTGATCAAGCCACTACAAATATTAAACTTTGATAGATAAACGAGCAAATACAAATTATAGCAAGTATAATAGCATTCAATTCATATCATTAGCTTCATCTAACCCTAAGACAAGTATTTAGTTAAGCATGGAATTCACAAATTGAAAGTATAAGAATTCAATAAAGTAAATCATAGAAAGTAAGGAAATAAAGAGGAAGGGATAGAAATTCTCATTTCAGTGGCTCTAATCCTTCATTTCTTCCTAGAATATGAAGTTGTACAAGTGAATTCTCCAAAAGTTTTCCTTACAAGTATTGAAAATTCTACTACAAACTATAAAGAAAACTACTAAACTAACTACTTGGGAGTGCTCCTCCCATCAAGACTTGTTCTAAATGTCTTGCAAGTGCTCCCTATTTATAAAAAAATTCACTTAATCAAGTTGGAAGCAAATTGATTACATTGATTCTCCAAACCACAAAAAGTCTTTCTTGGTTTTTGAAATATTCCCTTGAGCAACCAAAATGCAGCTTGCATCTGAAAAAGTCTAGAAAACCAATGTGGAAACAGCTCCAACTTGCAGCTGGCCGACCTTAAGTCGGTTATGATCCACGAGTGGCATCTGTGGGTCAATTGATTCGCAAATTACACCATGTAGATGGACGATTCAGCTTTTTCTCAAAACATGAATATTATAGTCCTTTAAATTAGATTTCCAAGAACATAAGAATAATGTCATTTGAAGCTTTGGGTGCAAAGATATGGCTAGAATACTAAGACATGGTTGGGAAGGCTTTGTACTTCAGTAATTTGGATATTTGGCAATGAAAACATGAGAACTAGATTTTTATGTCCTCATAAGAATTATAGAGAATTATGTTAGCTTTAAAATTAAAGAAGAATCATCTCAATCCAATATTTTTAACTCAAGTTATTGCCAAAGTACTAAAATGTGTCATTGTTGCTGACCCTTAGTTTTTTTCAATTCTTCACTTCCATTGCTTCTTTGCACCATATCTTTTGTTGATTATTCTTTGATGCCCTTAGACATCCTTGAATCTACTGAGAATGTAATGATTTGTGTTCCAATTGATCCAAATTATGCTTGAAAATATAAAACCTGCGAGATTGTATAAAAATAGTGCATTACTTTGCTCAAAATATAAATTCGGCCTCAAAATTCTAAAAACTAGGTCAAAACCCTATTTTCTTGGAAAATTCTTTGAATGGAGAATATTTATGAATTTGAGCCATTTTTATATCAAAAATACCAAAAAAATACTAAAAACACACTAAAATTGTACATAAAACACTATACTAAAATAGGTAAGTCTATTGCTTATCAAACTCCCCCACACTGGAATTGTTACTTGTCCTCAAGCAATGGAAAATCAAGAGATCAAAACATGATTCAAAGCCTTGAAATAACAAATCCTACATTATTAAATACAATTCTTCAAGATAAAGCAAATAGGCATTATGCAATTCCTTGTAATGTTCTCAATACTAATCATATCAATTAAAAAAGAAGTAATTATATCAAGATTAAATCTAGTTTGACAAAATTTCAATGCCTTACAAAATTTCACATATTGAGCATTCAATATGGACAATCATACACAACTCAATTGCACACAATAGGGATATATTGAACTTTGTAATTTGTAAGTGTCTTTTGACGTGAATGTTGAAATTTGTAGATGAAAACCCCCAATTACTCAACACTTTGATCATTTTAACCACGTTTTAGCTTTAGTTTGAGAAGTGAAATTGCCAAGATCAACATTTGTTAATGAGATCCTTTGTTACTTGACAATTCACCTTCAATCAACTTGCTATGCATACTTATAATTCAATTGCCGTTTGACGTGAAAATTGACATTTGAAGATGAAGATTCTTGGTTGCTAAGCAATTTGAATCATTGGAGCAGAAATAGATAACCATTGATCAATTTAACTTCATACCATAAACGTCCCTTAAATCAAATAATGCATAAGTATACCACTTGTCAATATCTGCCACTTAAGACTGTAAAATTAAGTAAAGAAAAGAAATTTAAAATCAAACATGCCAAATCAATACATAATTACAGTTATTTTACTAAGATATACTTTCTAAAAAACAAAACTCCTATTCACATAACAACTACTTCATATATTTGTAGAAAAAATTCAATCAAAGTTGCATAAATTACTTCAAAAATAAGAGAATTTAACAAGTTCATGGCATAAAATCATGATAAAGAGGCAAATTTTGCAAATTTTAAAAAATTTTAGGTCATTTTTACTAAAACAATATATTGACACAATTATTCAAAACCACACCAAACATACTGCTATACCTTTTCCCTACACTTAAAATGTCACATTGTCCTGAATGTGGAAAGGAAAACATAATAATGAAAAAGTAGAATAAGAATACTCCCCTTGTTTGGTTAATGAATCCAAAAATTGATATTGATGTTATCCTTGTGCCCTTCTGGGCCTTGTGAAGTTCATTTTTGCAATGCTTCACTGTAAGGTAATAAGGAGAGTAATGTGGCCAAAAATTTAAAAGTTTTATTACTTTAATCATGAATTTCTTTGATATATCTTTGTGATTACAAGTGGGTTTGCACAAGAATTACTTCAAGCATAGAAGATTTTTATGCTTCTAAGGGTAAGATCTTTCGATGAAGAGGCAAGATCTACCACAAAAAACCCTCCAATCCCCAAGCCTCTCACAATAGCCATACGAACAAATCTTTGTAAACCTTCAAGGTTTGTTTGCTTTGACTTTTGAGTACTAGTTCCTTTGAATTAATTAAGAACTCAAGAAAAAGAAAAAGAAGGAGAGAGAGAGAGATGCAAAAGAGGAGTGAGAAAACGGCGGTTCTCTTTTCAATTTTTCTCTCACTAGTTTTTCTTTTGTGTTGCAATAATGATTCAAGAGTCAAAGCATGGACGTATTTATAGAGGTAGTATTCTAGTCTTTTAGGAAATTAAGGTAATTGAAAACCAAGAAGGTTTAGGAAGCTTACCTTAAGCTAATCCTTCTTCTTTATGAATTCTATTCCATAAGAAAACCAAATAGCTTCTTTAATCCTTTTAGGAAACTAATTTCTTACAAGACTTAAAATATTTATAAATAAGTCCTTTAAGTTAATTTATCTTATAAATTAACCCCATAAATATCACATACTTATCTTAATTGCATTTTAAACTTGAAGATTATGTTCTTTATGTGTGTGACCCATTAGGTTGCATTCACGTCGGCAATAAGTACAAATTATAACTCATTAATTAATCGATTAAGAGTTAGATAAATCTAACCATTTAATTTATCATTAATTCACAATTAATTAATTCGTACTTATAGATAATGAGTGGCATCTAACACTGTATCATGACCACCTAAGGGAATAGGAAAGTCATATGGTAGACTATACCTATCAATAACAATGTTACCGTAGTAATTAATATCTTTTCACTACACTATATCCAAATTAGTCTAAGAGTATAGTGTGCACTCTTTAAATGAATCATTAATGATTTCTTGTTCCCAAAATATAACTTTCCATAAAAGTATAACCTTGAAAACCATTCAAGTCATACTTTTACTTTTGCACAAAAGATTCTTTAAGTTATATTTCAACAAGTGGCCAATACGGAATATACTCTCCTATAATAAGGAGTGATAAATCCTATATCGATTACTCACTATTTTCCATGTTTCATACTATTTCCAATCTCTACTGTATGGGCTACTCTTTTACGAGCACTGAGCAATGGATTCAAAGCATAGCAATTCACACTCAAGATACTATGGTAATCTCAATTCTAAGGATCACTTACACCATTGCCATTAAGAGTACAATTTATTGGCACTATAAATAGTGACTCTTGTTGGATGAATCCAATGAACTTGTTCTCTAACAAGCATCCACATACTAACTTAGGTGTCACACACCATAGTTGATGAGATCAATTACTACTTACTATAAGTAGAGGCAAAATATGTGAGATCAATTACTACTTACTATAAGTAGAGGCAAAATATGTGAGATCAATTACTACTTACTATAAGTAGAGGTAACGTATGTGCTAGTCTCCCACATTAATGATGTCCAATCTCATTAATACTACGACTAGGGATGTTTAAGAATATAACTTTATGTGTAATAAGAGTCTCATCATTGTAACTCTTACAATCTCTTATACAAAAGTTAATATTTTATGAACTTTATCAAATAAATAAGTAATATAAATAACAAGTATTAAATGATAAAGAAAATACCACATAAATAAGTATAACATTTTTTTTTGGCAAAAACCCGTTCACGGGGTGGGGATGCCAGCCCCTAATTTATTAACAAATAAAATAAATAATACAAATAGAACAAGGAGGGACATAAGCCTGACCCTCCAGTACACGTCAAAATCCCGAATTGAAGCTAATAAAGCAAATAACAAAAAAGTAAAGGGGTACTACTCCCTTACATCAAATTTTCTAAACTTGCTGCAATCCTAATCTATCTGAATTAATAATTGATCTGATCCTCTTTGGTAGGTGTAACGCCAAAGACACAATGAAATCTTGGTCATGGATTAATGTTGCAAGGACCATCCGTTGCACAATTGGCCTCCCTAAACACATGTTGAATGGTAGCTCCCAATGTCTCCATGTAGCAGCGAATTTTCTTTAATTCATAACACATGCTTCACCTACCAACTGTATCTGCGTGAATAAGCCTCACCAAAGATGTTGAATCCACTTCCACTTTAATATTATTCAATTTAATAAATACGTATAGTATGAAATAAGCGTAATATATAAATCCCAAAAATCGACTTGGTTTTAGGGCGTGCATTGACAAACTTCCACTTGCACTAAAACCAATCACCTATACGTTTGAGGCCATAAGGATGATTATCATGCCTTTCCTGGGACAAGGCAATGGTGAAAGGATTAGTAGCTTTATTCTTGTGGGAACTTCCTCTATCTTTATGTGATTTGTACCAACTATTTCCATATATAGATGGTGGCACCTAAATACACGTTTGGATTATGAATGAGACTTTAGTTGTGATGGCACAATTGTTTTCATAAAACAATGGAGGGAACTATTCTTTGTCCAACAAAGAATCACTTGATCCATTATAACTTCTAAAGCTATCATGTATTTGGGCTTTGTTGTAGAATATATTGTAGTGTCTATAATAGAACTCTTCTAACCAACCACAATTCAACGTGAACACTAATTTCATATTATGATCTACTTATCATCCCTATTGGATTAAATGCTCGCATCTTTAAATCTACACACTTCCTAAGTGTGATCTACATAGTCAAGAATAATCTTTTAGTGCTTCTTGAGTACTTAAAAACATTCTTTGACTAGCCATCTAGTAACACTAACTACAATTGCTCGTAACACTTAGAGCATAGAAGACATCGAGTCTTTTACATAGGACAGCATACAAAAGAGAACCTATTGTGGAAGCATTTGGAATCTATTTCATGCTATCAATCTAGATTGGTGTCAAAAACACGTCTCTCGCAAGAGAATCTCCTATCACATAGGAAAAAACCCTTTCTTCGATTGCACCATACTAAACCTTTTAGCATCTTACCTATGTACTTGGATTTAGTGAGACCAAGCAACCTCTTAAATTTATCTTTATAGATCTTAATTCCCAGATTAGAAGTCGCCTCTCCTTAATTAAGAAATTCTTGGACACCCATACCTTTACATTTAAAGTATGTTGTTTTCCATCAACAATATGTCATCTACATATAGTATCAAGCAAACGATAATGCTCACACTCAACTTTGCCTTTACACAAAGCTTGTTTTTGTTTTCGAGAAAATCAAACTCTTTGCTTGTCTCATCAAACAAATGCTCCAACACCTTGATGCTTGCTTGAGTCAATAAATGGGCCCTTAAAGCTTGCATACCTTATAACTATCAATGGAAGTGAAGTCCCAAGAGATGTGTCATATACATACCTTTTAATTCCCGTTAAGGAATGGGTCTTCATATCCATTTGTCATAGCCATAATAGGAGCTATTGTAAGCAAAATCTTAAATGGATTTAAGCATGACTATTAGTGAAAAGGTTTCTTTCAAAGTCAAGGCTTTGATTGAAGCCCTTTTCCATTAACCTTGCTTTATAGGTACTACATTACCATCCACGTCAATCTTTCTTTTAAAGACCAACTTACACCCTATGAGTTTTATCCCTTTAGGTGACTTGAGCAAGGTCTACACCTTGTTCTTGTACATGAATCCATTTTGAATTTTATGGCTTCTTGCCACGTCAAGGAGCTTACATTAGACAAATTTTCTTCGTGACTAGTAGGTTTGTCATCATATATGACTAGTACATTATTTCTCTTGCTAATGAGAAATCTATATCTAATTTGTAAGAAAACTATATTTCTCAGGAGTATAATGTACTCTACCAGTCTTTCAAAAATTTTTGTACTTTGAGTTTCCGTTGCGCCTCATCAATATGTGGCTTAAGCTCTAGTTCCAACTGTTGATATTTGTCAATTCGTGGTTCTTGAACCTTTCAATTTCTATCTTACTCCCACTATCTCTTTTAAGAATAAATTATTTTTCTATAAAAAGACATTTCTCAAGGCAAACATTTTGCTCAAGGGGATTATAGAAGTGGTGTCCATTGTTTTCACGAGGATACCCCACAATAGACATTTGGTCAGGCTTAGCACTAAGCTTTTCTAACATGATCCATTTCAACTAAGTGGAAGATCCCAAATCTTTATGCGAGAATGATTTGGATTCTTACCATGTCATATCTCATATGAGGTGGTATTAACAATTTTGTTGAAACGTAGTTGAGTGTATGAGAGTTGCTGTCTAAGGCAAGGCCACTAATCGAGGTAAGGAAGTGTAGTATGGCTCATCATAGATTGCACCGTATGTACAATTTCTCCTTTTAAACACATCATCTATTATGACATGTGGAGTGGAGACCATTGAAGAAGAACCACATTCTCCTTTTAAATATTTTGAAACACTTGACATTAAGTATTATGCACATAGATCAAATCTTAGTGTCTTAATACTCTTGTTAATTTGTTTCTCTTACTTCAACCCTAATGACTTTGAATATTTCAAAAGGCCATGGATTTGTGTATAATAAGATACACATAGTATGGTCATCCATGAAAGTGATGAAGTATGATAAAAGACCTCTAGCATGGATCGACATTGGGCCAAAACATCTATATGTTAGAGCCCATGAAAATCATTAGCACATTCACCTTTTCAAAAAAAAAAGGTGCTGTGGTCATCTTACAATGTAAATGAGAATCGTATGTCTCAAATGATTCATGATCGAATGAGTCCAAATACAGATCTATATGTAACTTGAAAATGAGTTTCTTATTCACATGGCCAAGTCTACAATGCCAAAGGTATGGATATTTCAAAATATCGAGTTTTTGTCTATGTTTGAGAATGGAATTATCAAGGTCTAGAATTTATAAAATGTTTTTTAATGATCTAATATTACAAAGAACACCATCACATAAAAGAACAACATTTTTTTCTCATGTAATAGTAAATCTATCCACATCTAATGTGAAATTGATTTTATGTTTTTTGTGAAAATCAGAACACAATAACAAAGTATTAAATTCTAGAACAAGCCTAAAGAGATCATATAATCCTTCAATTCCACGGTGAATTTGTTAATAATTTTTCAAAAATTGAGCAAAATAATCCTCCAAGTTTGAATGTAAAAATTGATCTTTGAGCTTCAAATTCAATCATCCTTGAATCTACTAAGAATGTAAGTATTTGTGTTCCAATCGATGCTAAATTCCCAGTCATCTGGAAATTAAAATAAGCTTTCAATAATAATTAAATAACCTCTATCTTGAAGTGTGTTTTATTGGCTTTGGCAGCTTATATTATAGATTATCCTAGTTCTAATTTGTTTCGGTTAAGGATCAATTAGTGTATGTTGCAGCCGCTGCTTTCCGATTTGAGGATGCCAATGTGGTAGGCGTATGCCTACCCAGACCAATCAATAGTTCAAGTCACACAAGCCAAAATGTCAAGAGTGAATAAACTATTGAGCGCCTCTTTAAGCGTATTGTTGCAATTCTATGTTTTCGTATTCTTGAGCGTCAGTCTCTTGATCTTCTCTTCTCGGTGCTGCTATTATTCTTTATTACCTTTTATTGCTTAAATTTTGAGCGAATTTAATTCCATCATTCTTTATTCTTCTGCAGTTTCCTCCAGCTTGCAACGTGTTTCACTGGAGCAACCAGTCGATTGACCCAGGGGTCAAAATATATTTAAGTTAGGGCTATCAACAAATCGAGATACTTGTGGAGTGGTTCGATTAGAAGTTTGACTATAATTCGAGATTAACCAAAATCAAGCCAACTTCAAGCTGCTCTACTTGACTCACCTCAAAAACTTGTCAAGCTATTGAGTATTTATGTATTTTTACTTTTCATTTATATGTGTAAAATTGCTGATGCATTTATCTTATTAAGACAAATTGGTTCTTTTATATTTCCTAACTTCGAATAGTAAAATATAATTTTTGTCATTCTAGTAATCTCTAATAAAAAAATCTAAAATTTGTAAAGGTCTAGATGTTCAGCTCAAACTCGAGATAGACCGTAAACATTACTCTGAGTCTAGCTGGAGTTCTAATATTGCGGGCTCAAATCAAGCTCAGTGTATGTGTGTTTCGGAGTTAGTCGAGTTCAAAAGTGATGGCATTCGGGCACAGCTCGGATCCTTTTACATCCCTATTCATCTGAAGATTATCGCCTCAAATACTTACCTGATTCAATTAAGAAACCCTGTCTCTCTCCGTCAACAAGTAAATTAAAGTTTATATAAATTTCTAGAGAAATCAAGCGTTCCTATGAAGCATCACGTGTTGAGAATGAATTTGAAAAGAATTCCAAATGCTCAATTACTTTCGTTGGACTTTTTGAACGTTGTCGTTGTTTTTTATTTTTAGTATAAATATTTCTAGTTATTATGTTATGCTATACGCTCAGTGTTAAGATTAAATATGGACAATTTTTCAGTAATTATGCAAACATAAATACTACTTAAAAGAAAAACTTCAAACAACAAACTTCTGCAGTCTAGTTTTTACAGTAATAGAAAAGGATCAACTTTTGATGATTACATCAAAACAAATACACAATTCATGATGAGCAAGCAAGGATTCACATCCTCCTTTTTATTCGTAAAAACACACTTAAAGGACATAAGCACAAGCAAACTTGGTAGGAAATTTGGCAAAATACAAGCAGAGACATGCAATTAATATATACTTCTCGAGAAGCTCTATACCACATTATCTCCAGCACCAATCCAAATAAGATCAATTTGTGTCATCCAGTGGCATGCTTCACCTTTCCCTGGTGAAAGTTTGAGTATCTTAAATGCTGCATGATATGACGGCCATGCAGAGGTATCCATATGACATATTGCAAGGACTGTATTGACTGGAATTTTTGTTACAGGTTCAACCACATCAACCGCATAGATTTTAGTCGACGAGAGCATATGGCAAAAATAACTAGAAAAAGGAAGAAATATCTCGTGACATGACACAATCTTGTTTACATTAAGATTTCTAATTTTTCCAATGATAAGCTCTTTTCCTGAACCTTTTGTACTTTTAGAAGTCAATGCAACCAAACGCTTGCTACCTAATGTAGATTTTGAGAATTCAATCATGCCCTCAAGAGATGTAGCACAGCTTTTAACCTCTCCTTTTAAAGCTGCAGAGTTACAATAAAGAAGTGAAGTTTCTATATTACCTTTTGTGTTGGGGTTTACAAAAGATTGAGGAAATATCTTTTGAAGATTGTTTTTGTCCAAAGAAATTCTGGATGCAATTTGAGAAGGAAGAAATGCACGCTGAGGAAATTGGTCCTCCAAGTTTGAGAGATGCACTTTGTTTCCTTGTTCAAGAACTGAAATTCTAAAAAAGGAAAAAGGATCAACATTCTCAAGTCCTGGAGATGCTTTATTATTGTTATAACCATAACCATTGCCTAAGGGCTTGATGCTGTTCATTTCTGCATAACAAGCTAGATTAGCAAGACTGCAAAGCTTGGCATTAGATGAAAAAGATTGTTTGGATGCTAATGAAATGAAAAACTCACTATCATCTTTATTGAGTGGAGATAATTTGGACAGAAGAGCTCCAGGCATGTTATTTTGTACATTCTCAGACCAATACTTAAGTTGTGCTGAAGCAGTGGCCGAAAATGGGGTTGTTTCACAAAAGGTATATGCAGGATAAATGCTTGATATGACGAAAAGAAGCATAGCAAAACTAAAGTTGGCCATTGTTTCGATGTTGGAGCTTGGATAGGTGAAGATAAGTGTGAGGAATGTAGCTTCTGCTGGTTCGGTATTTATAGTTGAGCCTGGGTGAACTTTTTGTTAGTCTTAGTTATTTTTCTCGATCACTGGGTTTACTTATTTGATTTTTTTTTCTCAAGAGTTAATAGGGGAAGGGAAAGAATTGAAAGAGCAGAGATGAGGTGTACAAAAGGGATCCAACCTTTTGTACAGCCCATCAAACTTATCAACTTGGAACCTATCATACAACTTTTCGATGTGGGACAGAATTTTTTTTGACGCTGGAGTGCAACTACTAAGCTGCTACTAAAGGCTAACTAACTCTCACTTAAGTAGATAAACTCTCACGGGTCGAAGAAATTGCTTTCTTTTTTCTCAAGAGTTAATTGGGGAAGGGGAGAGTTGAAAGAGGAGAGATGAGGTGTACAAAAGAGATCCAACCTTTTGTATAATTCATCAAACTTATCAACCCGAAACCTATCCTACAACTTTTCAATGTGGGATAGAATTTTTTTTTGACATTGGAGAGCAACTACTAAATTGCTACTAAAGACTAACTAAGCCTTACTTAAATAGATAAATTCTCATGGGTCGAAGAAATTGCTTTTTTTTTTCCTCAAGAGTTAACAGGGAATGGGGAGATAAACTCTCACTCTCACTCTCACGGGTCGATTAGGTGAGAGGTTTTGCAAAAATATTTTGGACAAATAACTGTGATAATATAGAAATATTTGAAAGGTAATCTTGAACTTCAAATTATGTGAATTGACGTCGCCACCACTATATGGTCCTTATCGGTCCATGCTGGAGATGCCGGATTAGAAGACAAATGAAGACATTTAAGTCAGAGACGACGTCTGCCTCATTTGAAAGGACATCAGAAACGATAAGAATTGCCTTAGACAAAATTCGTCTTATTTATTTATTTATTTTAAAGTATTTAGCAGTGGCAAAAGTAATATACATATATTTTTCGTGACATGAGAATTTCCTTTTACGGTCTTGTTTTCAGCTTTTTTTTTTTTTTTCTTTTTCCTGGCTAAACATCTTGACCATATCGAACACTAAATATATACTTCCCAGCTAAAAATCAAGCGCCAGTTCTTTGGTCTTTTCAGAAACAATTGTTGATATATGGGATATTTAAATTATCAATTTTGTATCAAACATTATACTTGTCTTTATGAATTGAAGTAAGATGGTTGAAATTCGCATCAATTATTCTACTTGTCCGCTTTCTATGTATTGATCATTAATTCAAAATTTATTGGTATCTCTTTAATATCAATCACCAAAGACCAATGCACCTACTTGTATTCTGCTTTTTCATTAGGTATATTACACCGCAAATTTGATTGAAAAAATTTACATAAAATACGTGGGACTAGATTAGAAGAAAATTCTAAGACAAGAATCCACATGATTGAAAAAGATGAAATCACAACCAAGAAAAAAGAATTTATTAGGAATTAAATTCTCAAACTATCAATTTCGCATAACAAATTATAATTAAGAAAGAGATAACTAAAAACCATTGCTACACCAAAATTTGCGGCTGACCTTACTTTACCTCACACCATGACTGAGCTAGTTAGCTTTGTAAGCTTGTTCCCCATTTCTTGTGAATCATCAAATCGAACAATTCAATTACCTACTAGTTGCTAACAAGCTTATGACACCTGAAAGTTAAGGAAAAAGATATGCTTTTGTTCAATTTCCAACTAAACCAAATATATTGTCAAGCTAACAATTTAATTTGAAATGGAATGCATATAAAAGAGCAAAATTTCATGCTGAAAAGGATACAGCCGTAGTTGCTGATAATTTAGTTGCAAATAACTACCTTTTCCATGTAATTTGATTGGGTACAACTTATGTCATCATTGCCAGTAAAATGTCAGCTAATTTCTGTTTTCCCCTAAGGTTTTATCCAAATTAACTAAAAGGAAAAGACTTTTGCATGGGGATTTCAAGAAGACCAAAATCCGCAGGAGTGTAAATGAAACTAATTAAATTGAATACTCTAATATTCATATTTGTTTATTTCTTTTAACAAGTTTAAAATTGTCTTTAAATTAAACTTGTTTATTTTCCAAGTTGAACTCAAACTATCTTTTATCAAGTTGAGCTTGAATAACCGAATTTGAAACTTAAAAGATTATTAAGTTTTATTCATGTTTAACTTGCCTTCTTGTAGTCGAACGAGCTGTTAACAAACCAAATTTAATTTGAATATTGAGTAGCTTATTTTGTGTCTCAACCATATTTTCATGAGCGCTACTTTAGCCCTTGGATACATGGATTGTAGTCAAGCGTGCAAATTTATTGAAAGAAAAATCAGGAAGAAGTGAAAAAAATTAAAAAAAATTAATGGTAGAAATTTGTAACTGTCAAAGACATTGGGGTATGAGAAATGCTAATAACCCTTGCAAATCCTGCAAGTTTCACAAGAATAAAAATAAGAAAACTGTTTTTCCCTGAAGTTTGCACATTATATTGTATTTATAAATCAAATTTCCATATAGAACAAAATAACCACTTTTTTTCTGGTTTCCTTCATTTCTAATTATTCAAAACTGCCGAATTTTAGTTTGAAGTTTTCTCCAAATTACAAACTTCTAGTTAGCTAATTACGTATCATATTACGCACAGGGCAATTTTAAAACCACCAAACTTTGTCGTCCGATAGCACTTCAGAAAGAAATTAATGGTCTTGTCTGGGTATATCACGGTCTTGCCTCCGGATAACATTTTACGAATCATATTGTAGTGAATAAGGTCTTGTTTGATTATGCTTTTAGGTTCCGACACCTAAACATTTGCGCAACGCGACAATAAAACAGGGATGAAAAAAAAAAAAAAAAAAAGGATTTGTCTGAAATCTATTTAATAATGAAGAAATTCAAATGAAGGAATGCAGTTTGGCTTAATTTAACTAAACCAAGTCATCAGCCATACTTCATCCAAAGTGCTTAATATCAACCTTTGGATGCTTGTAGCACAGTTCCTACCAATTGCTCATTTCATATTGTTTTCTAGAGAGATTCATTCATTAGATTTGACACACATATATACTTCACAAGGTTTGCGCATGTAGTTTTTTGAGAGAAAAGGAATATGATAAAGGGAAAATTAGAAAAAAAGTGCTTTCCTGGAGCTCTAATTAATGAAGAGGATACAATTTTCACATATTTATCCGAAGTGCATTTTATTTATTTCCGTGCAAAATGTATAACTCTGTCTGTGTGTGTATGTTGATTGTTCATAAGAAAGTACAAATGCCTTTCATGAAAAATAATAGAAAATCTTTGCGCACATTAGGATTGAAAACGTGCTTTTTTCCAAAATTTGGAAAGAGATTCAAATAAAACCAAGCATGCTAATTATATGAACGGATGCATTGAATATTAATCGTGCCGACAGGCAGAAAGATACTTTAGTGAATCTATCATCTCTGTCCCAGGCGTCCACTTGCAGTAGCGATGCAAATCGCCCACTTTCCTAGTTTTTCAGTTCACACCTTCCAAGTTGCAATAATAGATATCATCCAGGAACCAAATGATAGGATTTGATCTGCCTGCGGATTGAAGATGGCCCAGTGATTTCGAGTGGTGTCCGTTGAGCTAAAGTGTTATTGCTTTTTTGTCCACTGCAGACATGGCAGACACTGTCTTCGTCTTTCTTCCTTATGTTAGGATTATTCTCCCCTTGAGTTTCCTTTTTTATGCCAATTCAGTTTCGTTCTTGTGCCCTGTGCTTGTATGCATTTATCAAGTTTGACTGGTGATATCACTGGCAAATTGCAGTTTAACATTGTACTACATAAGGAAAGTTAATGGTGTGACTCACAAAAAGATGAAACATCTTCGTTTATTTAGTTTTGTTTTTGAAAAACATGTTTTTTAAAGATTTAAAATATGTTTTCAATCAAAGTTTTATGTCACAAACATATTTATCGAAAAACATATCTAATATACTAGAGTAATATTTTTTAAATACCAATGTTATTTTCTTTTTAGTCATTTCTCTTGCAAGAGACTTGTCAATAGGTTGACTAAGTAAATTCCGATTTTCATAAACACCTATGATATCAGTTCTTGCACATGTGCATATCTTACATTTATATGTCTAGGCTATCATTGTATATATCGTTACAAGTCCCCCTCATTTTCTTTATTTCATATTATTAATAAAATATGGAGTGGCGCCCTTCCCCCGTGTACAGGGTTAGCCAAATAAAAAAAAAAAAGTATATATTGTTACAAGTTCGAGCTTAGTTGCTTCACTCTCACTGTACAAGGTTATAATATTTTTTTTTTGGATAAAAAGGTTAAAATTAACATCAGTTGTGGACATAACTCTATTTATGAAAACAAATTTCTTAGTCCATTTGCTTCGTTGGCAGCTGTGGATAAAAAAAATTCAGAATCTATAGTCAAATCTTAGAAGTCAAACTAAATAGAAAAATGCAGTTTTAGTACCAAATGTTTGGGCATCAGCAGTTTCAGTCTCTAAAGTTTAGATGAAAGCAAATCCAATACTAAATGTTTCAAATTTTCAGCACATTTTTTTTAATAAAACGATGGTTTTTATTCAAGGAATGGAAAAAACATGGAGGGGGCTAGTACCTAACCTCTAGTACATGCAAAGGAAAACCTGAAATAACTACTCCTTAGCCAATCTAACATAAGGCATACATTGTTTATCAAGAGCAACGAATCCTATAAACATTGCTGGGAGACTATCAGTTCGAAGAGAAGAGCGTGTTGAGCTTGCCAATCTTGAGAAAGCATTAGCAACTGAGTTTGCTTGCCTGTAAACGTGAAAGATCAAAAATCCTTCCGTCTGAATTTTGTCTTTTATTTCAGCTATTTGTTTATCAATTCTCCATAGAGGATGTTCTTTGGTAATTGCATGGACCAAAGCTTCAGAATCTGTCTCAATGATAACCTACCTGTAGCCCAATTCAATGGAAAGTTGGATACCATCCAACATAGCATTAGCTTCTGCTTCCATGTTTGTGCCAAAACCATAAAATGATGAAAATCCATGCAATACATCACCAAAATGGTTGCGGATGACCCTTCCACCACCCGCAGGTCCTGGATTGCCTAATGAAGAGCCATCAATGTTGAGTTTAACATACTATGATGGAGGCTTTTCCTAGCACACTACTATGAATTTCTTTCTATTAGGTTGTAGTAGTGTAGGGACGAGGCCCAAGGAAAGAAGGAGATAATCATCTTAATTGACTGCTACTGACAAGTAATAAATTTACTTATTTTTGTATAATATTTTATATGTTTTAAGTATGTTTTTAGTAATTTTGATATTAGAATGGCTCAATTTCATTATTTATCATCAAATCAAGGGTTACTTCAAAAAATTAGGGTTTTTGGTCCGAAAATTTGGACTTTGAGGCAGAAATATTATTTTGAGCAAATTAATGCCCAAGTTTATTTGATTATGCAGGAAAATGATGATTAAACACAATTTGGATCAATTGAAGCTCAAAGAATATCAAATTCAAAGTTAATTCAAGTTGTACTAATTTGATCATTTAAGCTTGGAATTTCCGGCAATTATTTTCTTCATCAAAATCTACCAAGCAAAATTATGGTTCAAATGGTGGAAAAATGTCTCAAGGGCATTATAGGAATAGTCAAAAATTAAAAAGGGCAAAAAGGTAAAAAAGGAGTGATACGCGGCACACGATACTTGGCAGATCATCCGCGTATCGGCACCAACTTGCAGATTTCGACTCTCTTCAACTTGTAGCTTGTTCACACAACTTTTGTAGATAATTCCAATGTCCAGTTGCATTTTGGGAAGCCCTAGAAGATAACACAAAGCTCAAGGAAGACTTTGGAGGCCAAAGGAATTAAATTTCATCATTATGTCTCCAACTTGGACAAGGACTTGAGCTAGGGTTATTTCTATAAATACATGCCTTTGTTATGCTTAGTTATATGCTTAGTTTGATGCTTGAGAAAGCTATAACTATAGCTTGGTAGGAGGAGCACTCCTTGTAAATACTTAGAGTAGATTTTCTTTCTTAGTTTTGTAGTAGGCAAAATCATATTCTTGTAACAAGACTTTGGAGGAACTACTTTGTATTCAACATGTTTGATGAAATGCAAGGACAAGCTTTGGAGCCAAGTTCGTCCACCAAATGAGCAACTCTAACCTTATTCCTTTTAGTTTCATTCATGCATGCTTGTTTACTTTCATTTATGTGCTTAATATTATCTTAATCATGTTTAACTAAGTTGATTCCTACTAAGTTTAGGATGAAGCTATAATATGAATTGAATTAGTTTATGGCAACTTTATTCTTGTTTATTCATTTACTTGGTCTTTAACACTTGTTGTTGATTAGCTAACCAACTTCAAGTCATCTAGTTGTTATTTGACAAAGAGATTTGCACTTAACAATGGAAAGAGTAAATGGAACTTATGTTGAATCTCACGAGAGTAGTGATTCACATAGGTGGATTAAGGTTTAAAGCCACAATTCATAAGTTAAATGAACTAATGAATCCTAGACTTTACCACGAGAGTAGGAAAGCTCATGTATTAGTAGTCTTCCATTCATAGAGAGATCTAGTTTGGAGTAAAAATGGAATTGAATCCTAAACTTGAATAAACACCTAATGGTCATAAACTAAACTTTCGTATTTAGTGGATTCCTAAGCCTAGTCAACTTTGTTTAACTTGTTTCTTCATTGTTTTGTCTACTTGAACTTGATTTTCCTACCATTTCTTCACCACCAAAGTTTGATTGTCTAGATAATAAAGCAAATTAGTAGCTTAGGTAGTTGCTAGTTCATGTTTCCTCAGTGGGATCGACCCTAATACTTGTCACAACTACAATTGACCCGTGCACTTGCGGAACGAGTATTAGGTTATAAATTTTATTACTTGTTTGTGTGATTTTAAGTGGATTTATTGCTATATTTTGATATAACCTAAACTCACAATCAAGTTTTTGGCGCCGTTGCCAGGGAAACATTGAAATCTTGGCAATATCAAGGCAAAAACAAGCTTTATTAGTCTAGACATTTTTTTTGTTTTTCTTATTTGGATATCTTGTGTTTTGTGTTTTGTAGGTACCTTGTAAATCAAGAGTGAAAGAAGGTGAAAACAAACTAGAAGTCATTCAAGCATTTCATCAAACATATGGAAGGCAATTCTTGTTGGAACAACTATTGGCCATATAATGAATACAAGTCTAGTATTCATAGAGGTATGCCTTTTAATGATGAGGTACACATGTTAAAATCACAAATGGATACATTAGAAGGCATGCTAATGAATAGATTTGGTTATGATTCTAGTGTAAACAATCCTTGTTGTACTATTTGTGGAGGACATCATGCCAATTTTGAATGTGGATATAATGCTCATATACAATTTGGAAATAATTGCACTTATTCACCTCAATATGAACATTATGCTCAAAATGATAATTTGGGGTAGATGAACCAATGGAATCAACCAAATCTACCTACTTGTGTTGAACAAAACTCATCCTTGAACATGAAGTCTAATACCAATATGGATGAAATAGATAACATGAGTAGGAGATTGGAAGGCCATTTTGCTAGGATTAAGGAAGCATGGAACTCTAGGAATGAGGAACCAATGCAAAAAGACAATAAAATGAACCTAGAGTCATCATATTTTGAAAATGTCCATGTTCAAGATCAAGTAGTTGAAAGTAGGAATGAGGAAAGTAATGACAATTTGTTAAATAAGCCTACTTTTGATGAAAATGAAGTTAAAGGTCAAAGAGGTGTATGTGCTAATAATATGAATAACTTGGAACAATGTGGTGTGTATAATTCTTATAAATATGCTTATATTTGTTCTATATGTGGTGGTAATCATGAGGAATCTAATTGTGGCTTAATCCAACCACCATTAGCAAATTATGATAATCCACTAGACCCCTCTATTCATGAAAATGATTTTGAGCATAAAAATGAAGGTCATGACCATGCATGTGTGGAAAACATGGTTGAAAGTAGGGAGATGTACCATACGAATCAACCTTTAGAAGTCCCCACTTGTGAAATCATGCATGAGGTTCATGAAAATGGTTGTAACGAAATGCTTGATGATTCTACTCTTGAATGTGTGCAAGAGCAGGTCAATAAGGAGAATGATACTATGTGTGAAGAAGAAGTTGAAAATATGCATATTGATGATCAATTATTTGTTTCACCTACTTTTGAGCACATGAATGAACTTGCTCTTGATGAGGCAATTGAAAGTTCAAAAGTAAAAAATAAAGTGTATAATGACTCTCCTTTCACTTGTGATTTTGATTTTCTTGGTATTGAAGAGATACTAACACAAGAGAAAGACATAGCCAACCATGGCTATGAAAACCTTTTTAAGTGTTTCCATGTCATAGGTAAAATTGCACAATGGATTATGGACATTGGAGCACTCATTTTGAGACAAAGGATGCACCTATTTCTACTCAATCAACTAAGCACACAAGGTGTATTACATCCTTTTGGGATACTCCAATCACGTGATGTGGTTGAGAAATAGTCTAGCTCTAGACTATAAATGAAGCGCTTGTTGGGAGGTAACCCAACAGTTTTTAACATTTTTGTGAAATCTTAGTTTGCTTTGTTATATATTATATAGTTTAAAAGTGTGCTTTATTTTGTTTGTTTTATAGGAATGCAACTTGGAACTTGAAGATCAAGTTTGATTCAAGATGTTACAATCATGAGTTTGATTCTAAAGTCTCTTTTTCTTAAGCATTTCTTACATATAAGAATGTTTAACATGAGTATTATGTGCCATATGAGGTGTTTGAGAAGTTGGAATTTGATGACAATTACTATTCATGGTTGATAAACTTTTTGAGCAAAAAGGTCATTTGGTGATTCAATGAGATTATATGATGTTGGCCTTGTTTTTATGCTTAATATGCTTAAAGAAACATGTGTGCATAATTGGTTTGAAAAGTACATTCAAATTTTGCAAAATATGCATCTTTGAAAATTCATGCTCAATCCATGCAATATGTTGCGATTTAGATGCAAAATTTGAGACAATTTTGTTTGCACATGTGTATGTTCATGATTCAAACTTGTTCCTTGTGTTAAAATGTTCAAAAACATGTTAAATTTGAGTTTGAAAGTGTTGCTAGAAAATAGCATAAACCAATGGAACAGTAACCTGCAAAACTAAAAAATCACTGCCTATTGCAGGAAGTGATACGCGCAACAGAGATACGCAGGAGTCTGCCGCATATCGCTGACACATATCAACTTCTGGGAGCTTCGCACGATACGCTGCACAAAGATACGCAGCAAGGTTAATGGATATGCGGATACATAGACGTGGATCACTATTCAAAGTGGTTTTTCATGATCATTTTCATTGGTTTTCAATTGGTTCACATACAACATGTGTTTCATGATGTGCATACATGTTTTGGACACTCAAATAAACACTTTAACATGTTCCAATCTTGCATATTCTTAGTTTAAATTTAATTTGTAATTTTGGTTACATGGCATGAATGGTTGATTTTGATATGAAGCAACTTTCACCAAGTTTCTTTAGTATTTTACTTCATCAATACACAATAAAGTTGCTCATCTTACTTGTTTTTCAAATTTCACCCCCATGGAGCTACAGTGCACAAACTAAGTGTGGGGGAAATCAAAGCTTTTAAGCATGCTATATTGATCTTGTGCTTCATTAGCTATCTATTTATTATCTAACATAGCATTCAGTGTTTTGAGTTATGAAAGCAGGGACAATGAGCACAAATGGATCAAATAAGGAACATGATGAAGCATTGCAAAGAAAGACTTGCCGAAGCCCATGGACTTCAAAGACAAACAATATCAATTTAAGGATTCTCAAACCAAATAAGGGGAGTTCTATTGTTTCATCTTTCATCTTACTTTCCCTTTACACATTGAGGACAATGTTTCATTCTAAATGGTGGGGGAAGGTGTAAGATATTGTTTGGTTTAGGATTTGGAGTAAAGAGTATTAAGATACTGTTGTGGTAAAATATGGCCAACATTTTTGAAAAGTTGCTTCTTTAACATGTTTCATGCCATACACTTGTTAAATTCCTTTACTTTTGAAGTAATTTATACAACTTTGCTTGAATATATTTTACAATGACATGAGAAATAGTTATTATGTGATTAGGAGTTTTGTTTCTAAGAAAGTATATCGTGTAACATGGTTGTAATTATGTCTTGATTTGGCATGTTTGATTTTAAATTTCTTTTTTTTACTTAATTTTACATTATTAAGTGATAAGATATGGACAAAAAAAAAAAGTATACTTAGTTGAATAAAGGGACAAGTATGTTATGAAGTTCAATAATCAATGTTTACTTACTACTATTCCAATGATTCAAAATGCTTAGTAATCGGGAATCTTCATCACAAAATGTCGATTTTCGTGTCAAACGGGAATTGAATTAAGAGTATACATAGCAAGTTTGATTGAAGGTGAATTGTTGAGTACGGGTCTTCATCACAAAATGTCAATCCTTTCATCAAAAGGCAATTTCACTTCTCAAACTAAGCATTAAGTTGTGATGAAAATGATAAAAGTGTTGAGTAACCGGGGGTTTTCATCAACAAATGTCAACCTTCGCGTCAAAAGACACTTGCCATTATAAAATGCAACATGTCCCTCTTGCTTATAATTGAAATATACATGATTGTCCATATTGAATACTTAGGATGTGAAATTTTTTAAAGCCAAGAAATTTGGTTGAATAGGTTTTAATTTTGATATAATTACTTCCCTTTTACTTGGTATTATTAGTATTAGAAACTTTACAAGGAATTGCATAATGCCTATTTGCTTTATATCGTGGAATTGCATTCAACAAGGAGGCATAGTCATTTCAAACTCTTGAATCATTATTTGATCTTTTGATTTTCAAATTGCTTGAGGACAAGCAATGATTCAAGTGTGGGGGAGTTTGACAAGTAATAAATTTACCTATTTTTGTATAATATTTTATATGTTTTAAGTATGTTTTTAGTAATTTTGATATTAGAATGGCTCAATTTCATTATTTATCATCAAATCAAGGTTTGCTTCAAAAAATTAGGGTTTTTGGTCCGGAAATTTGGACTTTGAGGCAGAAATATTATTTTGAGCAAATTAATGCCCAAGTTTATTTGAATATGCAGGAAAATGATGATTAAACACAATTTGGATCAATTGAAGCCCAAAAAATATCAAATTCAAAGTTGATTCAAGTTTTACTAATTTGATCATTTAAGCTTAGAATTTCTAGCAATTATTTTCTTCATCAAAATCTACCAAGCAAAATTATGGTGGTGGAAAAATGTCTCAAGGGCATTATAGGAATAGCAAAAAATTAAAAAGGGCAAAAAGGTAAAAAAGAAGTGATACGCGGCACAAGATACACCAAATAAATTTACCAAACGGCAAAAACTTGATTATGAGTTTAGGTTATATCAAAATATAGCAATAAATCCACTTAAAATCACACAAATGAGTAATAAAATTTATAACCTAATGCTCGTTCCGCAAGTGCACGGGTCAATTGTAGTTGTGACGAGTATTAGGGTCGATCCCACGAGGAAACATGAACTAGCAACTACCTAAACTACTAACTTGCTTTATTATCTAGACAATCAAACTTTGGTGGTGAAGAAATGGTAGGAAAATCAAGTTCAAGTAGACAAAACAATGAAGAAACAAGTTAAACAAAGTTGACTAGGCTTAGGAATCCACTAAATACGAAAGTTTAGCTTATGACCATTATGTGTTTATTCAAGTTTAGGATTCAATTCCATTTTTACTCCAAACTAGATCTCTCTATAAATGGAAGACTACTAATACATGAGCTTTCATACTCTCGTGGTAAAGTCTAGCATGCATTAGTTTATTTAACTCATGAATTGTGGCTTTAAATCTTAATCCACCTATGTGAATCACTACTCTCGTGAGATTCAACATAAGTTCCATTTACTCTTTCCATTGTTAAGTGCAAATCTCTTTGTCAAATAACAACTAGATGACTTGAAGTTGGTAGCTAATCAACAACAAGTGTTAAGACCAAGTAAATGAATAAACAAGAATAAATAGGCCATAAACCAATTCATATCATATTAGAGCTTCATCCTAAACCTAGTAGAATCAACTTAGTTCAACATGATTAAAGATAATATTAAGCACATAAATAAAAGTAAACAAGCATGCATGAATGAAACTAAAAGGAATAAGGTTAGAGTTGCTCATTTGGTGGATGAACTTGGCTCCAAAACTTGTCCTTGCATTTCATCAAACATGTTGAATACAAAGTAGTTCCTTCAAAGTCTTGTTACAAGAATATGATTTTGCCTACTACAAAACTAAGAAAGAAAATCTACTCTAAGTATTTACAAGGAGTGCTCCTCCTACCAAGCTATAGTTCTAGCTTTCTCAAGCATCAAACTAAGCATAGAACTAAGCATATCTTTCATGAATACAAAGGCATGTATTTATAGAATAAACCGTATCTCAAGTCCTTGTCCAAGTTGGAGGCATCATGATGAAAATTGATTCCTTTGGCCTCCAAAGTCTTCCTTGAGCTTTGTGTTATCTTCTAGGGCTTCCAAAAATGCAGTTGGACGTTTGGAATTATCTGGAAAAGTTGTGTGAATAGGCTGCAAGTTGAAGAGAGCCAAAATTTGTAAGTTGGTGCCGATACGCAGATGCGATACGCGAGTGTGGCCTGCGTATCGTGGTCCGTGTATCACTCTCTTTTACCATTTTTCCCTTTTTAAGTTTTGGTTATTCCTTCCATGCCCTTGAGAACTTTTTCCACCATTTGAACCATAATTTTTTTGGTAGGATTTAATGAAGAAAAATTATCTCGGAAATTCCAAGCTTAATTGATAAAATTGGTTCAACTTGAATCAACTTTGAATTTGATATTCTTTGAACTTTAATTGATCCAAATTATGTTTAATCGTCATTTTCCTGCATAATCAAATAAACTTGGACATTAATTTGCTCTAAACAATATTTTGCCTTAAAACCCTAATTTCTGGACCAAAAACCCTAATTTTGGAGCAAACGTTGATTTGATGGGAAATAATGAAATTGAGCCATTTTAATGTAAAAAAATAATGAAAACATATTTAAAACACACTAAAAACATATATAAAATATTATACAAAAATAGATAAATTTATTATTTGTCAAACTCCCCCACACTTGAATCATTGCTTGTCTTCAAGCAATTGAAAAATCAAAAGATCAAAACATAATTCAAGGTCTTGAAATAATAAATGCTACATTGTTGAATGTAATTCCACAATATAAAGTAAATAGGCATTATGAAATTCCTTGTAAAGTTCCTAATACGCATCATACCAAGTAAAAGAGAAGTAATTGTATCAAGATTAAAACTTATTCAACCAAATTTCTTGGCCTTACAAAATTTCACACACTAAGTATTTAATATGGACAATCATATACAATTCAATTTATACACAATAGGGACATTTTGCATTTTGTAATTTGTAAGTATCTTTTGACACGAAGGTTGACATTGGTAGATGAAAACCTCCAGTTACTCAACACTTTGATCATTTTAACCACAATTTAGTGCTTAGTTTGAGAAGGGATATTGCCTTTTGATGAAAGGATCGACATTTTATGATGAAGATCCCTTATTACTCAACAATTCACTTTCAATCAAACTTGCTCTGCATACTCTTAATTCAAATGCCGTTTGATGCGAAAATCGACATTTTGTGATGAAGATTCCCAGTTACTTAGCAATTTGAATCATTGGAGTAGTAATAAATAGACATTTATCAATTTTCCTCAAATATAATTGTCCCTTTATTCAAATAATGCATAAGTATATTTCTTGTCCATATCTACCACTTAAGAATGTAAAATTAAGTTAAGAAAAGAAATTTAGAATCAAACATGCTAAATCAAGACATAATTACAACTATTTTACAAGATATACTTTCTTAGAAACAAAACTCCTAATCACATAATGACTATTTCTCATATATTACTGTAGAAAAATTTCAAACAAAGTTGCATAAATTACTTTCAAAATGTAAAGGAATTTAACAAGTTCATGGCATGAAAACATGTTAAAGAAGCAAATTTTCAAAAATTTTGGCCATATTTTACCAAAACAATATCCTGGCACTCTTTACTCCAAATCCCAACCAAACATATCTTACACCTTCCCCCCACACTTAGAATGAAACATTGTCCTTAATGTGTAAAGGAAAAGTAAGAATGAAAAATGAAACAATAAAACTCCCCTTGTTTGGTTTGAGAATCCACGGGTTGATATTGTTTGTTCTTTGAGATCCATTGGCTTTTGGCAAGTCTCTCTTTGCAATGCTTCATCAATTCTACATTTGGTCCACACTTTGCTCATTGTCCCTACTTTCATAGCTCAAAATACATGAATGCTATGTTAGATGATAAATAGATGGCTAATGAAGCACAAGATCACCATAGCATGCTGAAAAGCTTTGATTTCCCCCACACTTAGTTTATTCAATGTGGTTCCAAGGGGTTGAAAATTTTAAGGATAAGTAATATGAGCAAATGTATTATGCATTGATGAAGTAAAATGCTAAAGAAACTTGGTCAAAGTTGCTTCATATAAAAAATCAACCATTCATGCCATGTATTCAAAATTACAAACTAAACTTAACTATGAACATGCAAGATTGGAACATGTTAAAGTGCTTATTTTAGTGTCCAAAACATGTATGCAAATCATGAAATACATGTTGCAAGTGAACCAATTGAAAACCAATGAAAATGAATATGAAAAACCAATTTGAACAGTGATCCGCGTCTGTGTATCCGCGTATCACTTAAGCCTGCTGCGTATCTCTGTGCAGCGTATCATGCGAAGCTCCCAGAAGTTGATACGCGTCAACGATACGTAGCGGACTCCCGCGTATCTCTGTGGCGCATATCACTTCCTGTAACAAGCAGTGATTTTCTTTTTCTACAGTTGCTGTTCCGTTGGTTCTTTTCTTTTTCTACAGCACTTTCAGCTTTAAATTTAACATGTTTTTGAACACTTTAACACTAGGAATAAGTTTGAATCATACAAGTACACATGTGCAAACACAACTTTCTCAAGTTTTGCATCAAATGTATACATCAAGCATAAATAGAGCATGAATCCTCAAGTTGCATAACTTGCAAAAGTTGAATGTACATTCCAAACCAATAATGCACACATGTTTCTTTGAGCATATTAAACACAAAATCAAGGCCAAATAACATATAATCTCTATGAATCACCAAATGACCTTTTTTCTCAAGAAGCTCATCAATCATGAATAGTAACTTTCATCACTTCTAACTTCTAAAACACATCATATAGCATATAATATTCATATTTAACATTCTTATTAGCATGAAACGTTAAAGAAGAAGGGCTTTAAGAGTCAAACTCATGATTGTAACCTCTTGAATCAAACTTGATCATCCAATTTCAATTTGCATTCCTACAAAACAAATAACCTAAACACACTTCAAACTACTTAATAAATAATAATACAAACTAAAGTTGCACAAAAATATTAATAAACGTTGGGTTGCCTCCCAACAAGCACTTCATTTATAGTCTAGAGCTAGACTATTTTTCAACCACATCACGTGATTGAAGTGTCCCACAAAGGATGTAATACACCTTTAGTACTTTAGTTGATTGAGCAAGTAGAGGTGCATCCCTTGCCTCGAAACAAGTGCTCCAATGTTCATAAACCATTGTGCAATTATACCTATGACAAAAGAAAACTTTAAATGAATTTCATAGCCATGATTGGCTATGTATTTCTCTTTTGTTAATATCTCTTCAATACCAAGAAAATCAATATCACAAGTGAAAGGAAAATGATTATTCACATTAAACTCCTCATGTTATACCTTTGAATTTTCACTTTCTTCATCAAGAACAAGTTCATTCATGTGTTCAAAAGTAGATGACACAACTAATTTATCATCAATATGCACATTTTCAACTTCTTTTTCACACATAGTTAACATTCTCCTGAATAATTTGCTCTTGCACATGTTCAAAAGTAGAATCATCAAGCATTTCTTTGCATTCATTTTCATGAAATTCATGCATGATTTCACAAGTAGGGGATTCAAAATGTTGATCATCACGGTACATTGCCCTACTTTCAACCATAATTTCCACAGATGCATGTTCATGAATTTCATTATCATGCATAAAGGTGTCTAGTGAATTAACATAAGTTTCTAATGGTGGTTGGATTAAGCCACAATTATATTCCTCATGATTACCACCACACATGGAACAAATGTAAGCATAACCATAAGATCATAAACATTGTTCCAAGTTATTCACATTATTGGCACATACACCTTTTTGAAATTTTACTTCATTTTCATCAAAAGTAGGATTATTTATGATGTGATTATCAATTTCCATACTCCCACTTTCAACTAATTGATCTTGAACATGTATTTGTTCATTTGCAACATATGGTGACTCTAGGTTCATTTTATTTTCTTGTTTCATTATTTCCTCATTCCTAGAGTTCAAAGATTCTCTCATTTTAGCAAAATGGCCATCCAATCTCCTACTCATGTTATCTATTTCATTCATATTGGTATTAGACTTCATGTTCAAGGATGAATTTTGTTCAACACAAGTAGGTAGATTTGGTTGATTCCATTGGTTCATCCACCCCAAATTATCATTTTGGGCATAAAGTTCATATTAAGGTGAATAAGTGCAATTATTTCCAAATTGTACATGATCATTATATCTACATTCAAAATTGGCATGATGTCCTCCACAAATAGTACAAAGGACTGTTTACACTAGAATCATAACCAAATTTATTCAATAGCATGCCTTCTAATGTATCCATTTGTGATTTTAACATATGTACCTCATCATTAAAAGACATACCTCTATGAATACTAGACTTGTATTCATTATATGGCCAATAGTTGTTCCAACAAGAATTGCCTTCCATGTGTTTGATGAAATGCTTGAATGACTTCTAGTTCGTTTTCACCTTCTTTCACTCTTGATTTACAAGGTACCTACAAAATGCACATAGATATCAAAATAAGAAAAACTAAAAAATGTCTAGACTAATAAAGCTTGTATTTGCCTTGATATTGCCAAAGTTTCAATGTTTCCCCCGGCAACGGCGCCAAAAACTTGATTGTGAGTTTAGGTTATATCAAAATATAGCAATAAATCTACTTAAAATCACACAAACAAGTAATAAAATTTATAACCTAATACTCGTTCCCCAAGTGCACAGGGTCAATTGTAGATGTGACGAGTATTAGGGTCGATCCCACGAGGAAACATGAACTAGCAACTACCTAAGCTACTAACTTGCTTTATTATCTAGACAATAAACTTTAGAGGTAGAGAAATGGTAGGAAAATCAATTTCAAGTAAACAAACAATGAAGAAACTAGTTAAACAAAGTTGACTAGGCTTAAGAATCCACTAAATATGAAAGTTAAGCTTATGGCCATAGATGATTTTATTCATGTTTAGGATTCAATTCCATTTTACTCCAAACTAGATCTCTCTATGAATGGAAGACTACTAATACATGAGCTTTCCTACTCTCGTGGTAAAGTCTAGCATGCATTAGTTCATTAAACTCATGAATTGTGGCTTTAATCCTTAATCCACCTATGTGAATCACTACTCTCGTGAGATTCAACATAAGTTCCATTTACTCTTTCCATTGTTAAGTGCAAATCTCTTTGTCAAATAACAACTAGATGACTTGAAGTTGGTAGCTAATCAACAACAAGTGTTAAAGACCAAGTAAATGAATAAACAAGAATAAATAGGCCATAAACCAATTCATATCATATTAGAGCTTCATCCTAAACCTAGTGGAAATCAACTTAGTTCAACATATTAAGATAATATTAAGCACATAAATGAAAGTAAACAAGCATGCATGAATGAAACTAAAAGGAATAAGGTTAGAGTTGCTCATTTGGTGGATGAACTTGGCTCCAAAACTTGTCCTTGCATTTCATCAAACATGTTGAATACAAAGTAGTTCCTTCAAAGTCTTGTTACAAGAATATGATTTTGCCTACTACAAAACTAAGAAAGAAAATCTACTTCTAAGTATTTACAAGGAGTGCTCCTCCTACCAAGCTATAGTTCTAGCTTTCTCAAGCATCAAACTAAGCATAGAACTAAGCATATCTTTCATGAATACAAAGGCATGTATTTATAGAATAAACCCTAGCTCAAGTCCTTGTCCAAGTTGGAGACATCATGATGAAATTGATTCCTTTGGCCTCCAAAGTCTTCCTTGAGCTTTGTGTTATCTTCTAGGGCTTCCAAAAATGCAGCTGGATGTTGGAATTATCTGCAAAAGTTGTGTGAATAGCTGTAAGTTGAAGAGAGCCGAAATCTGCAAGTTGGTGCCGATACGCGTCTGTGATACGCAGATGATCTGCCGCGTATCGCTAGGTGCGTATCGCTCCCTTTTACCATTTTGCCCTTTTATCATTTGGTTATTCCTATAATGCCCTTGAGACATTTTTCCACCATTTGAACCATAATTTTCTAGGTAGATTTTGATGAAGAAAATTATTGCCGGAAATTCCAAGTTTAAATGATCAAATTAGTACAACTTGAATTAACTTTGAATTCGATATTTTTTGAACTTCAATTGATCCAAATTGTATTTAATCATTATTTTCCTGCACAATCAAATAAACTTGGGCAGTAATTTGCTCAACATAATATTTCTGCCTCAAAATCTAAATTTCCGGACCAAAAACCCTAATTTTGGAGCAGACTTTGATTTGATGATAAATAATGAAATTGAGCCATTCTAATATCAAAATTACTAAAACATACTTAAAACATATATAAAATATTATAAAAAATAGGTAAATTTATTACTTATTCCTTATTCTTTATTCCTTTTAGTTTCATTCATGCATGCTTGTTTACTTTCATTTATGTGCTTAATATTATCTTCATCATATTGAACTAAGTTGATTCCTACTAGGTGTAGGATGAAGCTATAATATGAAATGAATTAATTTATGGCCAACTTTATTCTTGTTTATTCATTTACTTTGTTTTTAACACTTGTTGTTGATTAGCTACCAACTTCAAGTCATCTAGTTGTTATTTGACAAAGAAATTTGCACTTAACAATGGAAAGAGTAAATGGAACTTATGTTGAATCTCACGAAAATAGTGATTTACATAGGTGGATTATGGTTTAAAATCACAATTCATGAGTTTAATGAACTAATGCATGCTAGACTTTACCACGAGAGTAGGAAAGCTCACGTATCGATAGTCTTCCATTCATAGAGAGATCTAGTTTGGAGTAAAAATGGAATTGAATCCTAAACATGAGTAAAAATCATATTGGTCATAAGTTTAACTTTCATATTTGGTGAATTCTTAAGCCTAGTCAACTTTGTTTAACTAGTTTCTTCATTGTTTGTTTATTTGAAATTGATTTTCCTACCATTTCACCCCCTTCTAAGTTTGATAGTTTAGATAATAAAGCAAGTTAGTAGCTTTGGTAGTTGCTAGTTCACATTTCCTCGTGGATCGACCCTAATACTCATCACAACTACAATTGACCCGTGCACTTGCGGAACGAGTATTAGGTTATAAATTTTATTATTTGTTTATGTTGATTTGTGCATGATTTTGATAGTGATAAGTGTCTAGTTTGCATATTTCTTAGTGTGTCTAGATTAGTATTTTATGCTAGTTTTTAGGGTTTAAATAATGAACAATAGTCACTTTCATGTCTATTTCTTCCAATCTTAAATTTGTAGCTAAAATGTGCAAATGTGTGGTTTAATATGCAATTCTTTGTATTTTGTAGGTTTTAGCTATAACGATCATCACTTTGGATCAAATGAAGCATATTGGGATGATATTAAATGTGATTTGAAGTTGATGAGAAGTGGCAAGAGAAGAGGACCAATGATGTGGCATGATGAAGCAATGATAGAAGAAGAATTGGTGATGAAAGGATTTCACTGCACCGACATGTTTTGGTAGTTTGGTCACAAATGGAGCTAGAAGAGTGAATTGAGATGATTCTTGAAGCCATTTAAAGCTAAGAGAATTATCTACAATTCTTATGAAGACCTCAAAGTCTGATTCTCACGTTTACAATGTCAAATTGCCACATTACTGAAGCATTCTTGTGCAGCGATGCTCTTCCGACCATGTCTCGATGTTTTGGCCATATCTTTGTGTACACAACTCCAAATGACCTGATTTTTGTGCTCCTGGAAAGCTAACTCAAAGGGCTATAACTTTTATGTTCAGAGTAAAAGCTAGTTTGGCCAACTTTCTGACCGAACCCGCGGCTGAATCCGCGCCGCGGGTATGCACCGCGGGTACGGTCAGAAAGTTATTAATTGAAGCCGCGGCTGTATCCGCGCCGCGTGTTCCAGGCGCGGGTTCGGGGCGCAGACGTACGATTTTGAGGCACTTTGGGGCTATCTTTCAAGGGGGCAATTCATACTCTTGGTGGATGGTGAGAATACATCTTAGGAGGGTTTTAGAGTGCTAGAAACACAAGAGAGAAGCGTAGCATAGCATAGAGAGAGAATAGCATAGAATAGCAAGGGTCTCTCTTAGAGAGATTTTCTCTCTTTGAGAGAGCCACCCCTTTAGATTAGTAAATCTCTCTATAGAATAGTGCTATTTGGAGGATTCTCTTGTACACATCAAGATTGGAGGAAGAATAGAAGATTTGAACTTGTTCATCAATCAATAAGTTTTCTTTATTCTATTTTTGTCTCTTTCTTGATTTATATGGATTTGTCTATTAAAGTTTTGATCTTTTATGTGAAATCCACCATGGGTACGTGCTAAATTGTTAATCTAGGGTTAGAGGAAACTAATCGCTTCATGCATATGACTTGATTATGATTATTCATGTTATCTTGTGCTTGTTTGTTCTCTATTTTGGTTTGCATGGATTTGTAGTTGCTTGATCACCAACTATGAATTGATAGTTGTTATTATGCAACGAGAGTTGGTAATGATAATGGAAAAGGAATAGCTGAAGTCTAGGTTGCATGTCACACGAGAGTAGTGGTGCTCCTAGGTGGGTCAATTAGGCAATTCATGTGATTAATGAACCAATACTAGTATCTTTACCACGAGAGTAGGAAAGAACTAGTAGGGAGGTAATCGTTAACTTGTCACGAGAGTGAAGGTTAAGTATAATTGGAATTGGATCCCTAAACAATACAAGAATCCATGGCATGAATTAATCCATTCAATCTTATGCTTGGTCATTAGTGGAATCTATTCCCTAGTGTCTTAAGATTACGAGTTTCCTCTAGATATTGTTATTCTATGGAGTTGTTAGTTTAGTTGCTTATTTTATACTTTGTTCTTCACATTGTTAATTGGTTGTTTAGATAATAAAGTGAGCAATAAAACCTTAGTACTTCAATAACCTTTTCCCTGTGGGATCGACCCTGTTGCCCTATACTCAATACGATCTGTGCACTTGCAGTATATAGGGTAATTAGGTTTTATAACTTGATTATTTGTGTGTGATATAATTGGATTATTTGCTATATTTTTAGACCTAATTACACGCCTACCAGATAGTAAAGCTCAAGGATGAATTTTTGTTCAACACAAGTAGGTAGATTTGGTTGATTCCATTGGTTCATCCACCCCAAATTATTATTTTGAGCATAATGTTCATATTGAGGGTGAAATAAAGTGCAATTATTTTCAAATTTGTATATGAGCCTTATATCCACATTCAAAATTGGCATGATGTCCTCCACAAATAGTACGAACATGGATTGTTTACACTAGAATCATAACCACATTCTATTGCAGTAGCCTGCCGTCTAATGTATCCATTTGTGATTTTATACCATGTGTATCCTCATCATTTAAAAGACATACCTCTATGACTACTAGATCTTGTATTCATTATATGGCAAATAGTTGTTCCAACAAGAATTGCCTTCCATATGTTTGATGAAATGCTTGAATGACTTCTTGTTTGTTTTCACATTCTTTCACTCTTGATTTACAAGGTACCTACAAAACACAAAACACAAGATATCAAAATAAGAAAAACTAAAAAAATGTCTAGGACTAATAAAGCTTGTTTTTGCCTTGATATTGCCAAGATTTCATTGTTTCCCCGGCAACGGCACCAAAAACTTGATTGTGAGTTTAGGTTATATCAAAATATAGCAATAAATCCACTTAAAATCACACAAACAAGTAATAAAATTTATAACCTAATACTCGTTCCGCAAGTGCACGGGTCAATTGTAGTTGTGACGAGTATTAGGGTCGATCCCACGAGGAAACATGAACTAGCAACTACCAAGCTACTAACTTGCTTTATTATCTAGACAATCAAACTTTGGTGGTGAAGAAATGGTAGGAAAATCAAATTCAAGTAACAAATCAATGAAGAAACTAGTTAAACAAAGTTGACTAGGCTTAAGAATCACCAAATATGAAAGTTTAGCTTATGACCATATGATTTTTATTCCATGTTTAGGATTCAATTCCATTTTTACTCCAAACTAGATCTCTCTATGAATGGAAGACTACTAATACATGAGCTTTCCTACTCTCGTGGTAAAGTCTAGCATGCATTAGTTCATTTAACTCATGAATTGTGGCTTTAAACCTTAATCCACCTATGTGAATCACTACTCTCGTGAGATTCAACATAAGTTTCATTTACTCTTTCCATTGTTAAGTGCAAATCTCTTTGTCAAATAACAACTAGATGACTTGAAGTTGGTAGCTAATCAACAACAAGTGTTAAAGACCAAGTAAATGAATAAACAAGAATAAAGTTGCCATAAACTAATTCATTTCATATTATAGCTTCATCCTAAACTTAGTAGGAATCAACTTAGTTCAACATGATTAAGATAATATTAAGTCACATAAATGAAAGTAAACAAGCATGCATGAATGAAACTAAAAGGAATAAGGTTAGAGTTGCTCATTTGGTGGATGAACTTGGCTCCAAAACTTGTCCTTGCATTTCATCAAACATGTTGCATACAAAGTAGTTCCTCCAAAGTCTTGTTACAAGAATATGATTTTGCCTACTACAAAACTAAGAAAGAAAATCTACTCTAAAGTATTTACAAGGAGTGCTCCTCCTACCAAGCTCTAGTTCAAGCTTTTTCAAGCATCAAACTAAGCATAGAACTAAGCATACTAAGGCATGTATTTATAGAAATAACCCTAGCTCAAGTCCTTGTCCAAGTTGGAGACATCATGATGAAATTTGATTCCTTTGGCTCCAAAGTCTTCCTTGAGCTTTGTGTTATCTTCTAGGGCTTCTCAAAATGCAACTAGACATTGGAATTATCTGCAAAAGTTGTGTGAACAAGCTACAAGTTGAAGAGAGCCGAAATCTGCAAGTTGGTGCCGATACACGCCTGCGATACGCGATGATCTGCCGCGTATCGTGTGCCGCGTGTCACTCATTTTTTACCTTTTTACCCTTTTTAATTTTTGGCTATTCCTATAATTCCCTTGAGACATTTTTCCACCATTTGAACCATAATTTTGCTTGGTAGATTTTGATGAAGAAAATAATTGCCGAAAATTCCAAGCTTAAATGATCAAATTAGTACAACTTGAATCAACTTTGAATTTGATATTCTTTGAGCTTCAATTGATCCAAATTGTGTTTAATCATCATTTTCTTGCATAATCAAATAAACTTGGGCATTAATTTGCCCAAAATAATATTTCTTCCTCAATGTCCAAATTTCCGGACCAAAAACCCTAATTTTTTGAAGCAAACCTTGATTTGATGATAAATAATGAAGTTGAGCCATTCTAATATCAAAATTACTAAAAACATACTAAAAAAATACTTAAAACATATAAAATATTATACAAAAATAGGTGAATTTATTACTTGTCAGCTACAAAGGGTAAGGTGTAG
>CM045569.1:17899795-17920850 GCA_024721245.1 Mitragyna speciosa
TTTTATATGTTTTAAGTATGTTTTTAGTAATTTTGATATTAGAATGGCTCAATTTCATTATTTATCATCAAATCAAGGTTTGCTTCAAAAATTAGGGTTTTTGGTCCGGAAATTTGGACTTTGAGGCAGAAATATTATTTTGAGCAAATTAATGCCCAAGTTTATTTGAATATGCAGGAAAATGATGATTAAACACAATTTGGATCAATTGAAGCCCAAAAAATATCAAATTCAAAGTTGATTCAAGTTTTACTAATTTGATCATTTAAGCTTAGAATTTCTAGCAATTATTTTCTTCATCAAAATCTACCAAGCAAAATTATGGTGGTGGAAAATGTCTCAAGGGCATTATAGGAATAGCAAAAAATTAAAAAGGGCAAAAAGGTAAAAAAGAAGTGATACGCGGCACAAGATACACCAAATAAATTTACCAAACGGCAAAAACTTGATTATGAGTTTAGGTTATATCAAAATATAGCAATAAATCCACTTAAAATCACACAAAGAGTAATAAAATTTATAACCTAATGCTCGTTCCGCAAGTGCACGGGTCAATTGTAGTTGTGACGAGTATTAGGGTCGATCCCACGAGGAAACATGAACTAGCAACTACCTAAAGCTACTAACTTGCTTTATTATCTAGACAATCAAACTTTGGTGGTGAAGAAATGGTAGGAAAATCAAGTTCAAGTAGACAAAACAATGAAGAAACAAGTTAAACAAAGTTGACTAGGCTTAGGAATCCACTAAATACGAAAGTTTAGCTTATGACCATTATGTGTTTATTCAAGTTTAGGATTCAATTCCATTTTTACTCCAAACTAGATCTCTCTATAAATGGAAGACTACTAATACATGAGCTTTCCTACTCTCGTGGTAAAGTCTAGCATGCATTAGTTCATTTAACTCATGAATTGTGGCTTTAAACCTTAATCCACCTATGTGAATCACTACTCTCGTGAGATTCAACATAAGTTCCATTTACTCTTTCCATTGTTAAGTGCAAATCTCTTTGTCAAATAACAACTAGATGACTTGAAGTTGGTAGCTAATCAACAACAAGTGTTAAGACCAAGTAAATGAATAAACAAGAATAAAGTAGGCCATAAACCAATTCAATCATATTAGAGCTTCATCCTAAACCTAGTTGAAATCAACTTAGTTCAACATGATTAAGATAATATTAAGCACATAAATGAAAGTAAACAAGCATGCATGAATGAAACTAAAAGGAATAAGGTTAGAGTTGCTCATTTGGTGGATGAACTTGGCTCCAAAACTTGTCCTTGCATTTCATCAAACATGTTGAATACAAAGTAGTTCCTTCAAAGTCTTGTTACAAGAATATGACTTTTGCCTACTGCAAAACTAAGAAAGAAATCTACTCTAAGTATTTACAAGGAGTGCTCCTCCTACCAAGCTCTAGTTCAAGCTTTTTCAAGCATCAAACTAAGCATAGAACTAAGCACAACAAAGGCATGTATTTATAGAAATAACCCTAGCTCAAGTCCTTGTCCAAGTTGGAGACATAATGATGAAATTTGATTCCTTTGGCCTCCAAAGTCTTCCTTGAGCTTTGTGTTATCTTCTAGGGCTTCCCAAAATGCAACTGGACATTGGAATTATCTGCAAAAGTTGTGTGAACAAACTGCAAGTTGAAGAGAGCCGAAATCTGCAAGTTAGTGTCGATATGCGTCTGTGATATGCGAATGATCTGCCCCGTATCGCTAGGCGCGTATCGCTCCCTTTTACTATTTTGCCCTTTTTATTTTTTGGTTTTTCCTACAATGCCCTTGAAACATTTTTCTACCATTTGAACCATAATTTGCTTGGCAGATTTTGATGAAGAAAATTATTGCGAAAATTCCAAGCTTAAATGATCAAATTAGTACAACTTGAATCAACTTTGAATTTGATATTCTTTGAGCTTCAATTGATCCAAATTGTATTTAATCATCATTTTCCTGCATAATCAAATAAACTTGGGCATTAATTTGCTCAAAATAATATTTCTGCCTCAAAATCCAAATTTCCGGACCAAAAACCCTAATTTTGGAGCAAACCTTGATTTGATGATAAATAATGAAATTGAGGCCATTCTAATATCAAAATTACTAAAAACATACTTAAACACACTAAAACATATATAAATATTATACAAAAAATAGGTAAATTTATTACTTGTCAAACTCCCCCACACTTGAATCATTGCTTGTCCTCAAGCAATTGGAAAATCAAGAGATCAAATAATGATTCAAGGTTTGAAATAACCAATGCCACATTGATGAATATAATCCCACAAGATAAATAAATAGGCATTATGCAATTCCTTGTAAAGTTTCTAATACTAATAATACCAAGTAAAAAGGAAGTAATTATTTCAATATTAAAACTATGTTCAACAAAATTTCAATGCTTTACAAAATTTTACACACTAAGTATTCAATATATACAATCATATACAATTTCAATTTATACACTATAGGGACCTTTTGCACTTTTGTAATTTATAAGTGTCTTTTGACGCGAAGGTTGACATTGGTAGATAAAAACCCCGGTAACTCAACACTTTGGTCATTTTAACCACAATTTAGTGCTTATTTTGAGAGATGATATTGCCTTTTGATGAAAGGATCGACATTTTATGATGAAGACTCCTTATTACTCAACAATTCACTTTCAATTAAAATTGCTTTGCATACTCTTAACTCAATTGCCGTTTGACGCGAAAATTGACATTTGTGATGAAGATTCCCGGTTACTAAGCAATTTGAATCATTGGAGTAGTAATAAATAGACATTTATCATTTGAACATCATAACATACATGTCCCTTTATTCAAATAAGTATACTTGTTGTCCATATCTACCACTTAATAATGTAAAATTAAGTAAAGAAAAAGAAATTTAGAATCAAACATGCCAAATCAAGACATAATTACAACCATTTTACAAGATATACTTTCTTAAAAACAAAACTCCTAATCACATAATAACTATTTCTCATATATTGTAGAAAATATTCAAAGCAAAGTTGCATAAATTACTTCAAAAAGTAAGGAGCTTTAACAAGTTCATGGCATGAAAACATGTTAAAGAAGCAAATTTTTCAAAAATTATTGACCATATTTTACCAAAACAATATCTTATATTCTATTACTCCAAATCCTATACCAAACATATCTTATACTTTCCCCCATACTTAGAATGATACATTGTCCTCAATGTGTAAAGGAAAAGTTAAGAGTGAAAGATGAAACAAGAAAACTCCCCTTATTTGGTTTGAGAATCCTTAAGTTGATATTGTTGATGTCTTTGAATGTCCATTGGCCTTTGGAAAGTTTCTCTTTGCGATGCTTCATCATATTTCACATTTGGTCCACACCTTACTCATTGACCTTGTCTCAAGCTTAAAAATACTCAAATGCTATGTTAGATGATAAATAGATGGCTAATGAAGCACAAGATCACCATAGCATGCTGAAAAGCTTTGATTTCCCCCACACTTAGTTTATTCAATGTGGTTCCAAGGGGTTGAAAATTTTAAGGATAAGTAATATGAGCAAATGTATTATGCATTGATGAAGTAAAATGCTAAAGAAACTTGGTCAAAGTTGCTTCATATAAAAAATCAACCATTCATGCCATGTATTCAAAATTACAAACTAAACTTAACTATGAACATGCAAGATTGGAACATGTTAAAGTGCTTATTTTAGTGTCCAAAACATGTATGCAAATCATGAAATACATGTTGCAAGTGAACCAATTGAAAACCAATGAAAATGAACATGAAAAACAAATTTGAACAGTGATCCGCGTCTGTGTATCCGCGTATCACTTAAGCTTGCTGCGTATCTCTGTGCAGCATATCATGCGAAGCTCCCAGAAGTTGATACGCGTCAACGATACGTAGCGGACTCCCGCGTATCTCTGTGGCGCGTATCACTTCCTGCAACTGGCAGTGATTTTTTGTTTTTGCAGGTTACTATTCCATTGGTTTATTCCTTTTTCTGTAGTACTTTCAACTTTAAATATAACATGTTTTTGAACACATTAACACTAGGAACAAGTTTGAATCATGAAAATACATATGTGCAAACAAAATGTTCTCAAATTTTGCATCAAAATCACAACACATTGCATGGATTGAGCATGAATTTTAAAAATACATAAATTGCAAAATCTGAACGTACTTTCCAAACCAATTATGCACACATGTTTCTTTAAGTATATTAAGCATTCAAACAAGGCCAAACTACATATAATCTCATTGAATCACCAAATGACCTTTTTGCTCAAAAAGTTTATCAATCATGAATAGTAATAATTTTCCTCAATTTCCAATCTTCTAAAACACCTCATATAGCGCATAATACACATGTTAAACATTCTCATTAGCATGAAACGTTAAAGAAGAATGATTTTAAGAATCAAACTAATGATTGAAACCTCTTGAATCAAACTTGATCTTCAAATTCCAATTTGCATATCTACAAGACATACAAAACAAATATACTTTAAACATACTTTAAACTTACATAATACATGTCAAAACAAATTAAACTTTCACAAAAATATGAATAAACATTGGGTTGTCTCCCAACAAGTGCTTGATTTATAGTCTAGAGCTAGACTATTTCTCAACCACATCACGTGATTGGAGTATCCCACAAAGGATGTAATACACCTTTTGTGCTTAGTTGATTGAGTAGAAATAGGTGCATCCTTTGTCTCAAAATGAGTGCTCCAATGTCCATAATCCATTGTGCAATTTTACCTATGACATGGAAACACTTAAAAAGGTTTTCATAGCCATGGTTGGCTATGTCTTTCTCTTGTGTTAGTATCCTTTCAATACCAAGAAAATCGAAATCACAAGTGAAAGGAGAGTCATTATACACTTTATTTTTTTACTTTTGAATTTTCAATTCCCTCATCAAGAGCAAGTTCATTCATGTATTCAAAAGTAGATGAAACAAATAATTGATCATCAATATGCATATTTTCAACTTCTTCTTCACACATAGTATCATTCTCTTTATTCACATGCTCTTGCACATATTCAAAAGTAGAATCATCAAGCATTTCTTTGCATTCATTTTCATGAAATTCATGCATGATTTCATAAGTGGGGGATTCCAAATGTTGAACATTTTGGTCTATTTCTCTGCTTGCAGCCATATTTCCCACACATGCATGTTCATGAATTCCATTATCAGGCTCAAAATCGTGTTTAAGCATAGAGGTGTCTAGTGAATTTTTATAAGTTTCTAAGGGTGGTTGAATTAACCCACAATTATACTTCTCATGATCACCACCACACATGGAACAAATAGAAGCATATTCATCATAAACACCATAATGTTCCGTGTTAGTCACATTATTGGCACATACACCTCTTTGACATTTAACTTCATTTTCATCAAAAGTAGGATTATTGAGCAAAGTATCATTGATTTCCACATTCCTACTTTCAACTACATGATCTTGAACATGGACATTTCCAACACATGGTGGCTCTACATTTATTTTATTGTCTTTTTGCATTGATTCCTCATTCCTAGAGTTCAAAGCTTCTCTCATTTTAGCAAAATGGTCATCCAATCTCCTACTCATGTTATCTATTTCATCCATATTTGTATTAGACTTCATGTTCAAGGATGAATTTTGTTCAACACAAGTAGGTAGATTTGGTTGATTCCTTTGGTTCATCCACCCCAAATTATCATTTTGAGCATAATGTTCATATTGAGGGGAATAAGTGCAATTATTTCCAAATTGTACATGATCATTATATCTACATTCAAAATTGGCATGATGTCCTCCACAAATAGTACAACATGGATTGTTTACACTAGAATCATAACCAAATCTATTCATTAGCATGCCTTCCAACATATCCATTTGTGATTTTAACATGTGTACCTCATCATTAAAAGGCATACCTCTATGAATACTAGACTTGTATTCATTATATGGCCAATAGTTGTTCCAATAGGAGTTGCCTTCCATGTGTTTGATGAAATGATTGAATGACTTCTAGTTTGTTTTCACCTTCTTTCACTTTTGATTTACAAGGTACCTACAAAACACAAGATATCAAAATAAGAAAAACTAAAAAATGTCTAGACTAATAAAGTGTGTATTTGCCCTGCTATTGCCAAAGTTTCAATGTTTCCCCGGCAACGGCGCCAAAAACTTGATTGTGAGTTTAGGTTACTATCAAAATCATGCACAAATCAACACAAACAAGTAATAAAATTTATAACCTAATACTCGTTCCACAAGTGCACGGGTCAATTGTAGTTGTGATGAGTATTAGGGTCGATCCCACGAGGAAACGTGAACTAGCAACTACCAAAGCTACTAACTTGCTTTATTATCTAAGCTATCAAACTTAGAAGGGTGAAATGGTAAGGAAAATCAATTTCAAGTAAACAAACAATGAAGAAACTAGTTAAACAAAGTTGACTAGGCTTAAGAATTCACCAAATATGAAAGTTAAACTTATGACCAATATGATTTTTACTCATGTTTAGGATTCCATTCCATTTTTACTCCAAACTAGATCCTCTATGAATGGAAGACTACCGATACATGAGCTTTCCTACTCTCGTGGTAAAGTCTAGCGTGCATTAGTTCATTAAACTCATGAATTGTGGTTTTAAACCATAATCCACCTATGTAAATCACTACTTTCGTGAGATTCAACATAAGTTCCATTTACTCTTTCTATTGTTAAGTGCAAATTTCTTTGTCAAATAACAACTAGATGAGTTGAAGTTGGTAGCTAATCAACAACAAGTGTTAAAGACCAAGTAAATGAATAAACAAGAATAAAGTTGGCCATAAATTAATTCATTTCATATTATAGCTTCATCCTACACCGAGTAGGAATAAACTTAGTTCAACATAATTAAGATAATATTAAGCACATAAATGAAAGTAAACAAGCATGCATGAATGAAACTAAAAGGAATAAGGTTAGAGTTGCTTATTTGGTGGATGAACTTGGCTCCAAAGCTTGTCCTTGCATTTCATCAAACATGTTGAATACAAAGTAGTTCCTCCAGAGTCTTGTTACAAGAATATGATTTTGCCTACTACAAAACTAGGAAAGAAAACCTACTCTAAGTATTTACAAGGAGTGCTCCTCCTACCAAGCTATAGTTCTAGCTTTCTCAGGCATCAAACTAAGCATAGAACTAAGCATAACAAAGGCATGTATTTATAGAAATAACCCTAGCTCAAGTCCTTGTCCAAGTTGGAGACATAATGATGAAATTTGATTCCTTTGGCCTCCAAAGTCTTCCTTGAGCTTTGTGTTATCTTCTAGGGCTTCCCAAAATGCAACTGGACGTTGGAATTCTCTGCAAAAGTTGTGTGAACAAGCTGCAAGTTGAAAAGAGCCGAAATCTGCAAGTTGGTGTCGATACGCGTCTGTGATACGCAGATGATCTGCCGCGTATCGCTAGGTGCGTATCGGTCCCTTTTACCATTTTGCCCTTTTATCATTTGGTTATTCCTATAATGCCCTTGAGACATTTTTCCACCATTTGAACCATAATTTTCTTGGTAGATTTTGATGAAGAAAATTATTGCCGGAAATTCCAAGTTTAAATGATCAAATTAGTACAACTTGAATTAACTTTGAATTCGATATTTTTTGAACTTCAATTGATCCAAATTGTATTTAATCATTATTTTCCTGCACAATCAAATAAACTTGGGCAGTAATTTGCTCAACATAATATTTCTGCCTAAAAATCTAAATTTCCGGACCAAAAACCCTAATTTTGGAGCAGACTTTGATTTGATGATAAATAATGAAATTGAGCCTTTCTAATATCAATATTACTAAAACATACTAAAAACATACTTAAAACATATATAAAATATTATAAAAAATAGGTAAATTTATTACTTATTCCTTATTCTTTATTCCTTTTAGTTTCATTCATGCATGCTTGTTTACTTTCATTTTTGTGCTTAATATTATCTTAATCATGTTGAACTAAGTTGATTCCTACTAGGTGTAGGATGAAGCTATAATATGAAATGAATTAATTTATGGCCAACTTTATTCTTGTTTATTCATTTACTTTGTTTTTAACACTTGTTGTTGATTAGCTACCAACTTCAAGTCATCTAGTTGTTATTTGACAAAGAAATTTGCACTTAACAATGGAAAGAGTAAATGGAACTTATGTTGAATCTCACGAAAATAGTGATTTACATAGGTGGATTATGGTTTAAAACCACAATTCATGAGTTTAATGAACTAATGCATGCTAGACTTTACCACGAGAGTAGGAAAGCTCACGTATCGATAGTCTTCCATTCATAGAGAGATCTAGTTTGGAGTAAAAATGGAATTGAATCCTAAACATGAGTAAAAATCATATTGGTCATAAGTTTAACTTTCATATTTGGTGAATTCTTAAGCCTAGTCAACTTTGTTTAACTAGTTTCTTCATTGTTTGTTTATTTGAAATTGATTTTCCTACCATTTCACCCCTTCTAAGTTTTATAGTTTAGATAATAAAGCAAGTTAGTAGCTTTGGTAGTTGCTAGTTCACATTTCCTCGTGGGATCGACCCTAATACTCATCACAACTACAATTGACCCGTGCACTTGCGGAACGAGTATTAGGTTATAAATTTTATTATTTGTTTATGTTGATTTGTGCATGATTTTGATATTATGCAATTCTTTGTATTTTGTAGGTTTTAGCTATAACGATCATCACTTTGGATCAAATGAAGCATATTGGATGATATTAAATGTGATTTGAAGTTGATGAGAAGTGGCAAGAGAAGAGGACCAATGATGTGGCATGATGAAGCAATGATAGAAGAAGAATTGGTGATGAAAGGATTTCACTGCACCGACATGTTTTGGTAGTTTGGTCACAACTGGAGCTAGAAGAGAGTGAATTGAGATGATTCTTGAAGCCATTTAAAGCTAAGAGAATTATCTACAATTCTTATGTAGACCTCAAAGTCTGATTCTCACGTTTACAATGTCAAATTGCCACATTACTGAAGCATTCTTGTGCAGCGATGCTCTTCCGACCATGTCTCGATGTTTTGGCCATATCTTTGTGTACACAACTCCAAATGACCTGATTTTTGTGCTCCTGGAAAGCTAACTCAAAGGGCTATAACTTTTATGTTCAGAGTAAAAGCTAGTTTGGCCAACTTTCTGACCGAACCCGCGGCTGAATCCGCGCCGCGGGTATGCACCGCGGGTACGGTCAGAAAGTTATTAATTGAAGCCGCGGCTGTATCCGCGCCGCGTGTTCCAGGCGCGGGTTCGGGGTGCAGACGTACGATTTTGAGGCACTTTGGGGCTATCTTTCAAGGGGGCAATTCATACTCTTGGTGGATGGTGAGAATACATCTTAGGAGGGTTTTAGAGTGCTAGAAACACAAGAGAGAAGCGTAGCATAGCATAGAGAGAGAATAGCATAGAATAGCAAGGGTCTCTCTTAGAGAGATTTTCTCTCTTTGAGAGAGCCACCCCTTTAGATTAGTAAATCTCTCTATAGAATAGTGCTATTTGGAGGATTCTCTTGTACACATCAAGATTGGAGGAAGAATAGAAGATTTGAACTTGTTCATCAATCAATAAGTTTTCTTTATTCTATTTTTGTCTCTTTCTTGATTTATATGGATTTGTCTATTAAAGTTTTGATCTTTTATGTGAAATTCCACCATGGGTACGTGCTAAATTGTTAATCTAGGGTTAGAGGAAACTAATCGCTTCATGCATATGACTTGATTATGATTATTCATGTTATCTTGTGCTTGTTTGTTCTCTATTTTGGTTTGCATGGATTTGTAGTTGCTTGATCACCAACTATGAATTGATAGTTGTTATTATGCAACGAGAGTTGGTAATGATAATGGAAAAGGAATAGCTGAAGTCTAGGTTGCATGTCACACGAGAGTAGTGGTGCTCCTAGGTGGGTCAATTAGGCAATTCATGTGATTAATGAACCAATACTAGTATCTTTACCACGAGAGTAGGAAAGAACTAGTAGGGAGGTAATCGTTAACTTGTCACGAGAGTGAAGGTTAAGTATAATTGGAATTGGATCCTAAACAATACAAGAATCCATGGCATGAATTAATCCATTCAATCTTATGCTTGGTCATTAGTGGAATCTATTCCCTAGTGTCTTAAGATTACGAGTTTCCTGTGGGATCGACCCTAATACTCATCACAACTACAATTGACCCGTGCACTTGCGGACACGAGTATTAGGTTATAAATTTTATTATTTGTTTATGTTGATTTGTGCATGATTTTGATAGTAAAGCTCAAGGATGAATCTTGTTCAACACAAGTAGGTAGATTTGGTTGATTCCATTGGTTCATCCACCCCAAATTATTATTTTGAGCATAATGTTCATATTGAGGTGAATAAGTGCAATTATTTCCAAATTGTATATGAGCATTATATCCACATTCAAAATTGGCATGATGTCCTCCACAAATAGTACAACATGGATTGTTTACACTAGAATCATAACCAAATCTATTCATTAGCATGCCTTCAAATGTATCCATTTGTGATTTTAACATGTGTACCTCATCATTAAAAGACATACCTCTATGAATACTAGACTTGTATTCATTATATGGCAAATAGTTGTTCCAACAAGAATTGCCTTCCATATGTTTGATGAAATGCTTGAATGACTTCTTGTTTGTTTTCACATTCTTTCACTCTTGATTTACAAGGTACCTACAAAACACAAAACACAAGATATCAAAATAAGAAAAACAAAAAAAAAGTCTAGACTAATAAAGCTTGTTTTTGCCTTGATATTGCCAAGATTTCAATGTTTCCCCGGCAACGGCACCAAAAACTTGATTGTGAGTTTAGGTTATATCAAAATATAGCAATAAATCCACTTAAAATCACACAAACAAGTAAAAAAATTTATAACCTAATACTCGTTCCGCAAGTGCACGGGTCAATTGTAGTTGTGACGACTATTAGGGTTGATCCCACGAGGAAACATGAATTAGCAACTACCTAAGCTACTAACTTGCTTTATTATCTAGACAATCAAACTTTGGTGGTGAAGAAATGGTAGGAAAATCAAGTTCAAGTAGACAAAACAATGAAGAAACAAGTTAAACAAAGTTGACTAGGCTTAGGAATCCACTAAATACGAAAGTTTAGATTATGACCATTATGTGTTTATTCAAGTTTAGGATTCAATTCCATTTTTACTCCAAACTAGATCTCTCTATGAATGGAAAACTACTAATACACGAGCTTTCCTACTCTCGTGGTAAAGTTTAGGATGCATTAGTTTATTTAACTCATGAATTGTGGCTTTAAACCTTAATCCACCTATGTGAATCACTACTCTCGTGAGATTCAACATAAGTTACATTTACTCTCTCCATTGTTAAGTGCAAATTTCTTTGTCAAATAACAACTAGATGACTTGAAGTTGGTTGCTAATCAATAACAAGTGTTAAAGACAGAGTAAATGAGTAAACAAGAATAAAGTTTTCCATAAACTAATTCATTTCATGTTATAGCTTCATCCTAAACTTAGTAGGAATCAACTTAGTTAAACATGATTAAGATAATATTATACACATAAATGAAAGTAAACAAGCATGTATGAATGAAACTAAAAGGAATAAGGTTAGAGTTGCTCATTTGGTGGATGAACTTGGCTCCAAAACTTGTCCTTGCATTTCATCAAACATGTTGAATACAAAGTAGTTCCTCCAAAGTCTTGTTACAAGAATATGATTTTGCCTACTACAAAACTAGGAAAGAAAATCTACTCTAAGTATTTACAAGGAGTGCTCCTCCTACCAAACTCTAGTTCAAGCTTTTTCAAGCCTTAGACTAAGCATTGAACTAAGCATAACTAAGGCATGTATTTATAGAAATAACCGTAGCTCAAGTCCTTGTCCAAGTTGGAGACATCATGATGAAATTTGATTCCTTTGGCTTCCAAAGTCTTCCTTGAGCTTTGTGTTATCTTCTAGGGCTTCTCAAAATGCAGCTAGACATTGGAATTATTTGCAAAAGTTGTGTGAACAAGCTACAAGTTGAAGAGAGCTGAAATCTGCAAGTTGGTGCCGATACACGCCTGCGATACGCAGATGATCTGCCGCGTATCGTGTGCCGCGTGTCACTCATTTTTTACCTTTTTGCCCTTTTTAATTTTTGGCTATTCCTATAATTCCCTTGAGACATTTTTCCACCATTTGAACCATAATTTTGCTTGGTAGATTTTGATGAAGAAAATAATTGCCGAAAATTCCAAGCTTAAATGATCAAATTAGTACAACTTGAATCAACTTTGAATTTGATATTCTTTGAGCTTCAATTGATCCAAATTGTGTTTAATCATCATTTTCTTGCATAATCAAATAAACTTGGGCATTAATTTTCTCAAAATAATATTTCTTCCTCAATGTCCAAATTTCCTGACCAAAAACCCTAATTTTTTGAAGCAAACCTTGATTTGATGATAAATAATGAAGTTGAGCCATTCTAATATCAAAATTACTAAAAACATACTAAAAACATACTTAAAACATATAAAATATTATACAAAAATTGGTGAATTTATTACTTGTCAGCTACAAAGGGTAAGGTCGTAGCTGTGTGTGAGGTCAATGCCAGTACTTGGGTAATGACTTGAGAAGCTGAAGATAAGACACTTTCAAGGAGCCATTTATTGCAAGCCTTCCATAACTTCCAGCAAATACAGATTAGGATGAGTTGAGTGAGTTGTCCCTTTGCTGAAGAGGAAATGTAGCTCCACCAGCTTTGAAGAATACTATAAACATCTAAGTTTGGAAATGAAGTAACATAAAAAAGGCAACCAAAATATCTCCAAACTTCTTGAGCCAATTTACAGTTAGAGAATGAGTGGTTCAACTCATCAGTATGCTGATAAAAAGGGCACTTTGAGGGCAAGTGAGATCCAAATTTTTCCAAAATGTCAAGATAAGGCTGATGAGAATTTAGTAGGTGCCACATAACTTTAGAAATCTTGGTTGGTATGCGATAGTCCCAGATAAGCTTGCATGATATCCGAGTGGCCCTTTTGCACCTTATTAGGTCATAACAAGAAGTTAGCTCGAAATCACCATCAGAGCAAGGCTGCCAGATAAATCTATCACAGCCCCTAGAGAGCGTGATTTTTGTGCCTAAGAGTTGGACCTATTCATGCAGAGATAGTGAAGAGCTAATATCTGTGAGGTGCCATGCACCATCGAAGAAGACATCCCTCAAGGCTAATTATTCTTGCTGCAATGAACTCCTATCTAATGCTAGAGGTCCTGCTCTTATCTAGTTATCATACCAGAAAAAGCAATTCCCTTGTCGAACTAGAAGTCTCAAGTTGCTCTCCACAAAATCTCTGCCCGCCAACATTCGTTTCCAAACAGAAGAGTCATTAATCTTTGGCTGTATACAGATCGGATGTAGGTTTTAGGAACCATATTTAGAGGCCAAAAACCTGGACTAAAGGGTTTGAGTGGTGCAAAACTTCCACCAGAGCTTACAGCTAAGAGCTTGCATAATGTCAAATAAGCTCCGAATGCCAAAACCATTTTCTTCTGTTGGGAAGGTAATATTCTTCCAGAACACCCAATTGCGCTTATTGGCATCTTCAAATTTCCCCAAAAGAAGTCTGCCACAAGTTTTTCGAGTTGGTAGATGATTTTCTTAGGAGGCTCCATCACTTCTAATAGATGTAATGGTATTGATGATAGCACATGCTTTATGAGGATTAGGCGACCTCCTGGAGATAGCATTTTGGCCTTCCATCCAACCAACTTTTACTCAAACTTATCAATTAAGCCTTGAAAGTAAGATGCCTTCTTTTTTCCTTTATATAGATTGCAGCCAAAATAAACAAAAGGAAGCTTCTTCCTTGGTATACTAGAAATCCTTGTGATAGATCTACAGAGTGCTACACCAGCACGCTCAGGGATGACATAGAAGCTTTTGGATTTATTGACTTTCTATCTTGAGCTTCTTTGGTAGAGGTCAATGAAATCCAATAAGCTCTTTACAGACCTCCTATTGCCCCTAGTAAAAATAATAATATCATCTGCAAACATGAGATGTGAGATAGGGAAACAGCTCAGAGAGACAAAGAAAGAGTGTGTGATGCTTTGTGAAGCCTTAGCTTTGAGACCTCTAGAAAGGGCCTCTGAAACCAAGATGAACAAAAGAGGGAAAGTGGGTCTTCCTGTTTAAGCCCCTTGCTAGCTTTAAAGAAGCCATTGGCCTTGCCATTTATCAATACTGAGAACCAACTAGTGGACAAATGGTTAACCATCAGAGAGATGAAAGTTTGGTGAAAGCCAAATTTTTAAGTAGAGTCACCAGAAAATGCCAATTGACACAATCAAAAGCCTTCATCATATCAAGTTTGAGAATCAAGTTATGTCCCCTAACTTTCTTGTCAATTGATCGAATAAGCTCTTGAGCCAGTAGAAAATTATTAGCCATGTCTCTACCTTCAACAAAGGCAAACTGTTCATCAGATATAAGAGTAGGCAATATGGGCTTAAGTCTATTGCTTAATATCTTGGTAAAAATTTTACTCAAGAAATTGCAAAGACTAAGGGGCTAAAAATCTACAAAAGAGGAAAAAGTCTCTTTTTTAGGAATTAAAACAATGAGTGTGCTTGCAATTGCTAGCAGGATAGGGACACCAGCCCAAAAGTCCTATATAGCCTGTAAAAGGTCAACAATGATGAAATCCCAACAATGTCTAAAAAAGTGTCCAGTGCAACCATTAGGTTCAAGTGCACTATCACAATCCAGTTGGAATACCACCTTCTTTACTTCTTGCAAAGATACTGGGGCTATCAGTAAATTGTTCTGAGTCTCAGAAACTAGATGAGGGATATAAAGAGTGATCTCCTCTTGAGCGGCACTGTCATGATCAGTGTCATCCTGAGAAAGTCTTGAAAAAAAGAAATCGTAGATTGATTAATTTGTGTCTCATCATCAAGCCAAACGCCGTCAGCATTTTTTATCTTTTGACCAGAGAGACATGCTCTCTTTTGAATCAAAGAGGCGTGAAAGAATTTAGTGTTTGAATTGCCTTCTCGAAGCCATTTAATGTGTGCTTTTTGTCTCCAAAAGGTTTCTTCTTGCATTAGAGCCTATGATAGTGTATCTTGAGCCTTGCTCCATTGCATACGATTGAGATCTGTAGGGTCTTATTTGTATGCCAATTCCATGCATCTAAGGTTTTCTTTTGCCACTGTGACTTTATCAAAAACATTACCAAAAACATTTTTGTTCCAATCATGAAGACATACCTTAAGTCTATGAAGCTTCAAGGAGAACCAAAGCATTCTTAAAGCTTCAATTGGCAAATCCTAATTTTGCTGAGTGGTTGGTATTAAGGAGGAATGGCTAAGCCACATACTTTGGAATTGGAAAGGCTTAGGGATGTTTGAAGCTTGGGCAGTGAATTGAAGCAACAATGGTGAATGGTCTGAAGTGCATCTGTTCAAATGTTGGACTGTGGAGCAAGGAAATAATCTAAGCCAATTGCTGTTGCATAAGACCCTATCCAATCTCTTCCAAATATGCCTTCCTTGTTTGACTCAAATCCAGATATATAATCCGCCCACAATGGAGATATTCTGCAATGAAGCTACTTGAATAAAATTATTAAAATCAGCCATGGAAAGTAAGTTTTGAGTAGCTTGACCCAAATATTCCTCCAAAGAGGAAATGGTGTTAAAATCACCACCCCCAATCCATGGATGGTTATTAATGGCTGCCGCAATTTAAGTTAACTCAGACCATAGAACCTGGAATTCCGCCCTTGTACACTTTGCATATATGAAAGATAAGTAGATTACTTCACTCCAAGAATCATGGGATAATGCAAGATGAAGAAATTGCTCTTTATTAGAAATAAGAAATGCATGAAAGCTAGCACTCCAGAAAACTCATATTTTATTTGATTGATTGAAAAACCTGATGAAAAACCTAAGCGTTCTTGAAATTCAAGAAAACGAAAAGCAGGAAAGCATAGATTCTAAAACTACAAGAAAAGAGACCTTATGATAACGGATTAGCTTCTTTAGACAACGTAAAGAAGCAGCCCAGCTATACTTCTAATATTCCAAATGAGAGCTTTAATCATCGCAACAATGAGATGTAGAAGTTTGAGGGACTTTTGATGCATTTTTGGTAAAAACTATCCTTGGTAGAGAAATATACTAGCGTTGTCTAGACTTTTTGCTAGTTTGGTGATCTGAGATAGGAGATAACTTCCTAGCTATGAGAGCCTAGAAAATTTTAAAGTCTTCCACTAGAAAATATGCATTCAATGAATGGGTAGGTTGCTTCTCAGAGTCAGATACAGCATCTTCTCGGAGATTCTTTTCTTGTTTTTTTTCGGAACAACCAAGATGGCATCATCTATGAGAGAAGAAGATAGGTTGTTGGGTGCTTCTTGAATGACTTGTTCAGAATTGGCATTATTCAAGTAATGATAGTCAATGCTCATCTGTTGTTCACCTTGCACGATGGTTTTTTGCAGACTAGAGGGACTAGCAACAATAGAATTCTCAAGAAGCATAGGATCAAGCCTGGAAGTAGGGGCTCTACTTGGAGACTTGTTTTGCAGTAACCTCATTTCAGGCAAAGGAGATGGGGGACTGGTTACATTCACAGTTGTAGCAGTGGTTGTTGGGAGATTTTTTGGGACATAGAACTTCTGGTCTTGAGGTTTTTCTTTGGCATTTGTAGGGCACGAACCAACTTCTTTGGACAAAGTTCTAAAAATCGTTTGTGATAGGAAGACTCAGCATGGCCAATGCGAGAACAAGTATGACAATAACAGGGAATATTTTCAAAATCAACCTTTTGCTGTAGACCCAAATCATCATCGCCAATCTGGATTCTTGATTTTTGTTCTAACTTGACATCAATCTTAATAAGAACTCTAGCCGCCGAGGGACGCTTAAGAGACAAAATTTCCTCATCAATCTTTAGCAATATGCCAAAGAGACCACCTATCATATTGAGATATCTGGGGTAAAAAAAAAAGTAGTGGTAAACCTGGGAAATTAATCCACACAGGAGCAAGAGATGAATCGTGATCTGGCCAAAAGTTAATGGTCCATTTTGACAAAGCCATTGGCAAGTTATTGATAAACCAAGAGCATCTACACCAAAGTCTAGTGAAATCTTCATTCAGCATCGATTGAAGCAGCACATGTTTTTTATCTAACAAGCCTACAGGACAGTTGCCTTTGAGGCCCAAGGGAACTATGAATTTCCTAATTGCATCCATGGAAGGCCTTCCTGCTACAAAACACCTGATCAAGGAGTTTTAAAAAGGCTGTGAAAGTGAAATCATTTCCTGGCAATATAGCTTTAGACACGACTCTCCTCTATGCATGGCAAGAGTACAAATTGTTGTAGATGGAGTAGTTGAGTTGCTGGATTGGTGGGTCGTGTTGACGTTGGAGGAGGCTGTTCAACTAGCAGTGGTTGGCCTACAAGCGGCAAAGTGGCCGCCATGAAGGAGGAGGAGGTTCAAAATTTAAATAGAAGTTTGTTATAACTAATGGCTGGAGAGCGTTTTCAACTAGAGAGCCTTTTTTTAGCATATTTAGTCCTATTGACCAGTCTTATCAAAATCTTACCAAAATCCAGTCACATGATACTCACGTCCTGGTAATAAAAGTTTTCAAAAAAATAAAAAAAAAAGAAAAAAATTTAATTGCCATAAGTTGTAATTAAAGGCACACAAATGAAAGGCAGATTTTTTCAATTTTGTCCACTTATTTATCATATGTGAACTCAAATTAGTATCTTTAATTACAACTTATGGCAATTAAAATTTTTTCTTTTTTCTAGTTGTTTTTCAAAACTTTTGTAACCAGCACGTGAGTATCACGTCACTAGATTCAGGTAAAATTTTGACAAAACTGGTCAAGAAGATTAAACATGCTAAAAAATTGAAATATTTAATACTAGATTTGCTTTAGTCCAAGCTTTTAGGGACTAAAACTGCTGATGTCCTAAACATTGGTACCAAAATTGTAATTTTGTCAACTTAATATGAAAATTGAGGTAGTTTTGTTATCTAGTTACCATCAATATATCCTTCTAATATAGCTGGATAAGATATATTATGCAAACCATATCACATGTTTTTCTTAAAATATCCCAAAGTTACAGTAGATCACTACCATATCTTGAAAGTTAACATGCAACATGTGTTATATCAGGACTTATTGTCGCGCCCCATTTTTTGAAAGGGAAAATAAAATAATAAAATGATAAAGTGTATGAGGAGCTCAGAAAAAGGAAAATGAAGAATTAAATGTGGTTGTGTTTTATTGGAAAAAGAGAAGCATGTAAATTTTTGTAAAAATAATTTTTAGAAAAATGCTTTGTAAAAGATAATTCGATAAAATGTGACAAACAAATATTTTATTTTTGAAAACAAAAGAAAAAGGGCCTAAAATGGGACTTTGAAAATGCGACGGTTTTTGGGCCCGAAAATAAAGTCTAAAAAGGGTTTTTTAGTGAAAAAGGAGTCGCCACTTGGTATTGAGTTTTGGTGTACCAAGTCACCCGAAAAATATTTTATAAAAGGTAAGAAAATTAAGAATGATTTTTTAAGGAAATGATTTTTGGAAAAAATATAGGAAAAACAAGAAAACCCTTTTAGACGACTCCAGGTCTTTGAAAACAAGAGAAAAAGGTTCGGGAGTCACAGTTGAAGAAAGGGAAGGCAAAGGCTCGCGCCCTAAGGCACCCTTTCAACCTAGCCGAAACTAGTTGCGAGGTTTAGTCTAAATTTTCCTAATATAACCCTAAGATTTTATCGCATTTGGATGTAACTATATGAATGCAAATCTAGTCCTAAAAATGGATATCGTTAAGGGACAAAATGTTCCATTGAGGTTTAGTCGGAATTATCGCATTAATTGCGAAACCCGAGTCTAGACCTCGATGGAGTCACGAGTGTAGATGCAAAATGGATATGCAAAAGAAAAGGAAAATAGTAATATAGATAGTAAGTGAACAAAGAAAGTAGGGATGCAACATAACGGGTACGGGGACGAATGGACTCGTGACTAACTGTTCCTACTCACGGAGGGGGGAACGACATGTACGCCATCGCTTCCCACGTGAGTAGATGACTATTTCTAGTCAAATCACACAAATGACCTAAAATTCTATGTGTAGTGGAATCTAAATATTATGCACTAAAATAAATATTAAAATAGATAATAAATGATAAAATATATATAGAAAATTATGTAAAAATGGAAAAGGCCTAAAAAGAGAAAATGTGTGTGTAATGATCATGAAATGCACACAAGAAATGATTCTATCACTAAAATGACCTAAAGGTCTAGTATTGGACTAACCTATTTTCTAAAAATTCTCCGCTAGCGTTGGACTAGCGAAGAAACCGAAATTAATCACAACTAGCGTTGGACTAGTGTGACGACGATACACATATATAATAATAAAGCAAGTAAATGAATAAAACATAGGTTGAAGCAATAATCACATAAAAGCACATAATAGCACATAGGAGCACATAACATATAAGCATGATATTCTAGATGCAAAGTCCTAAAGAAAAGCAAATAAAACACATAAGCACATAGCACACATAGCACACAAAGCCTAACTATTACACCGGAGAAGCCTAATTACAATCTAAAAATAAAAGTAAAAGATAACCTATCTAGCCTATCTATTACATTTTCTATCTAAAATACATAAAATTTTTGTTAAATACATAACCTATAAACTATCTATTACATTAACTATCTAAATACAAAATTTTACTAAATATAATATTGCCTATCTATTACATCTCTTTGAATAATAAAAATTAAATAAATAATATAACATAAATAAATGCTCACATATAAATGAAATAATAAACACTTAAAAATGCGTAAAAATAAAATAAAATAAAATAAAAAACACATAAAAACATAGAAGCACATATGAGCACATAAAAAGATAATAAAAAGAGTGATAGAGGTACCTTCCATTCGTAAACTCGGGGCAAATGCTAACAACATGAACAAATTTATCAAGGTACCACTATTTAAAGTATAAAAATGTGAAATACTTAAAATGGGGGATAAGATGTAGATTTCGAGCAAGGTTAGGGGACTTAGCATAAAATTCCAACAAGTATCTAGGACTTAAAACTAAAATTCTAACAAGTTTAGGGACTTAGAATAAAATTCCAGCAACTAGGGAGATGAAATAACAAATTACAGCAAGTTTGGGACTCTAAAAAAAAATACAGCAAGTATTTGGGCTAAAAAACAAATTCCAGTTAAGTATGGGGGTAAAAATGCAATTTTTAGCAATATTTTAGGGCCAAAATGTAATTCCAGCAAACACCATGACAAAATCATAATTTCCAGCAAGCTTAAAGGGACTAATTAAAATTCCAGCCACTAGGAAGGGTCAAAAATCAAATTTTTAGCAACATTTAAAGGCTAAAATTCAAGTTCTAGCTATTTAGGGGGCAAAAATATAAATTCCAGCAATATTATAGGGTCAAAAATACAATTCCAGCAATGCATAATAACAAAAATAAAATTTCAGCAAGATTGGGGACAAAAATGCAATTTTCAGCAACATGAGGGGTATAGAATTATAATTTCTAGACATATTAGAACATATTGTAATTAACTTAGATATAATTGAAAGAAACTACAAAATTCTAGGGGCCAACCAAAATAAAATGAGGACTTAAATAAAGTAAACTAAAGTATTGAACGGCATAATTAAACAATTAAGCATTTAAGGGGAGCAAAATGTAATATAATCAGATGAAGATAATGAAAATAAATAACTAAAGAAAAAAAATTAAGTTTCGGCTACAATTTCCCTTTTTTATCCTCGGTTTCCCCTCTTCGGATTTTTCTCTTCGGCCATTTCTCTTCGGCCATTTCTCTCCGGTTTTCTCTATTCGGTCATTCTCCTCGGATTTTTCTTTCTTCACTCTTTGTCCTCGGATTTTTCT